>CAWWDY010001721.1:0-105614 GCA_963942605.1 Poecilus cupreus | reverse complement strand
GTGAAACGGCGATTTATGAGAAATGACAATAAAATTGCTGTTTTAAACTTGCAAAAACATAGAAAAACCCTGTTTTGAACTATTCAAACTGACAAATTCATGTTTCTTTCGTGTGAAACGGCGATTTATGAGAAATGACGATAAAATTGCTGTTTTCAACTTGCAAAAACATAGAAAAACGCTGTTTTGAACTATTCAAACTGACAAATTCATGTTTCTTTCGTGTGAAACGGCGATTTATGAGAAATGACGATAAAATTGCTGTTTTAAACTTGCAAAAACATAGAAAAACGCTTTTTTGAACTACTCAAACTGACAAATTCATGTTTCTTTCGTGCGAAACGGCGATTTATGATAAAAGACGATAAAATTGCTGTTTTAAACTTGCAAAAACATAGAAAAACGCTGTTTTGAACTATTCAAACTGTCAAATTCATGTTTCTTTCGTGCGAAACGGCGATTTATGAGAAATGGCGATAAAATTGCTGTTTTAAACTTGCAAAAACATAGAAAAACGCTGTTTTGAACTACTCAAACTGACAAATTCATGTTTCTTTCGTGCGAAACGGCGATTTATGATAAATGACGATAAAATTGCTGTTTACCACTTGCAAAAACATAGAAAAACGCTGTTTTGAATTATTCAAACTGTCAAGTTCATGTTTCTTTCGTGCGAAACGGCGATTTATGAGAAATGGCGATAAAATTGCTGTTTTAAACTTGCAAAAACATAGAAAAACGCTGTTTTCAACTATTCAAACTGATAAATTCATGTTTCTTACGTTCCAAACGGTGGATTTTTGTGAAATCACGATAAAATTGCTGTTTTAAACTTGCAAAAACATTGAAAAACGCTGTTTTCAACTATTCAAACTGACAAATTCATGTTTCTTCCGTGCGAAACGGCGATTTATGAGAAATTACGATAAAATTGCTGTTTTAAACTTGCAAAAACATAGAAAAACGCTGTTTTGAACTACTCAAACTGACAAATTCATGTTTCTTTCGTGCGAAACGGCGATTTATGATAAATGACGATAAAATTGCTGTTTTAATATTGCAAAAACATAGAAAAACGCTGTTTTGAACTATTCAAAGTGACAAATTCATGTTTCTTTCGTGTGAAACGGCGATTTATGAGAAATGACATTAAAATTGCTGTTTTAAACTTGCAAAAACATAGAAAAACGCTGTTTTGAACTATTCAAACTGACAAATTCATGTTTCTTTCGTGCGAAACGGCGATTTATGAGAAATGACGATAAAATTGCTGTTTTAAACTTGCAAAAACATAGAAAAACGCTGTTTTCAACTATTCAAACTGATAAATTCATGTTTCTTACGTTCGAAACGGTGGATTTTTGTGAAATCACGATAAAATTGCTGTTTTAAACTTGCAAAAACATAGAAAAACGCTGTTTTGAACTATTCAAACTGATAAATTCATGTTTCTTACGTTGGAAACGGTGGATTTTTGTAAAATCACGATAAAATTGCTGTTTTAAACTTGCAAAAACATTGAAAAACGCTGTTTTCAACTATTCAAACTGACAAATTCATGTTTCTTCCGTGCGAAACGGCGATTTATGAGAAATTACGATAAAATTGCTGTTTTAAACTTGCAAAAACATAGAAAAACGCTGTTTTTAACTATTCAAACTGATAAATTCATATTTCTTTCGTGCGAAACGGCGATTTATGAGAAATGACGATAAAATTGCTGTTTTAAACTTGCAAAAACATAGAAAAACGCTGTTTTGAACTATTCAAACTGACAAATTCATGTTTCTTTCGTGTGAAACGGCGATTTATGAGAAATGACGATAAAAATGCTGTTTTAAACTTGCAAAAACATAGAAAAACCCTGTTTTGAACTATTCAAACTGACAAATTCATGTTTCTTTCGTGTGAAACGGCGATTTATGAGAAATGACGATAAAATTGCTGTTTTCAACTTGCAAAAACATAGAAAAACGCTTTTTTGAACTATTCATACTGACAAATTCATGTTTCTTTCGTGTGAAACGGCGATTTATGAGAAATGACGATAAAATTGCTGTTTTAAACTTGCAAAAACATAGAAAAACGCTGTTTTGAACTACTCAAACTGACAAATTCATGTTTCTTTCGTGCGAAACGGCGATTTATGATAAAAGACGATAAAATTGCTGTTTTAAACTTGCAAAAACATAGAAAAACGCTGTTTTGAACTATTTAAACTGACAAATTCATGTTTCTTTCGTGTGAAACGGCGATTTATGAGAAATTACGATAAAATTGCTGTTTTAAACATGCAAAAACATAGAAAAACGCTGTTTTGAACTATTCAAACTGACAATATCATGTTTCTTTCGTGCGAAACGGCGATTTATGAGAAATGACGATAAAATTGCTGTTTTAAACTTGCAAAAACATAGAAAATCGCTGTTTTCAACAATTCAAACTGATAAATTCATGTTTCTTACGTTCGAAACGGTGGATTTTTGTAAAATCACGATAAAATTGCTGTTTTAAACATGCAAAAACATAGAAAAACGCTGTTTTGAACTATTCAAACTGACAAATTCATGTTTCTTTCGTGTGAAACGGCGATTTATGAGAAATGACGATAAAATTGCTGTTCTAAACTTGCAAGAACATAGAAAAACGCTGTTTTGAACTATTCAAACTGTCAAATTCATGTTTCTTTCGTGCGAAACGGCGATTTATGAGAAATGGCGATAAAATTGCTGTTTTAAACTTGCAAAAACATAGAAAAACGCTGTTTTCAACTATTCAAACTGATAAATTCATGTTTCTTACGTTCCAAACGGTGGATTTTTGTGAAATCACGATAAAATTGCTGTTTTAAACTTGCAAAAACATTGAAAAACGCTGTTTTCAACTATTCAAACTGACAAATTCATGTTTCTTCCGTGCGAAACCGCGATTTATGAGAAATTACGATAAAATTGCTGTTTTAAACTTGCAAAAACATAGAAAAACGCTGTTTTGACCTATTCAAACTGACAAATTCATGTTTCTTTTGTGTGAAACGGCGATTTATGAGAAATGACGATAAAATTGCTGTTTTAAACTTACAAAAACATAGAAAAACGCTGTTTTGAACTACTCAAACTGACAAATTCATGTTTCTTTCGTGCGAAACGGCGATTTATGATAAATGACGATAAAATTGCTGTTTTAATATTGCAAAAACATAGAAAAACGCTGTTTTGAACTATTCAAACTGACAAATTCATGTTTCTTTCGTGTGAAACGGCGATTTATGAGAAATGACATTAAAATTGCTGTTTTAAACTTGCAAAAACATAGAAAAACGCTGTTTTGAACTATTCAAACTGACAAATTCATGTTTCTTTCGTGCGAAACGGCGATTTATGAGAAATGACGAAAAAATTGCTGTTTTAAACTTGCAAAAACATAGAAAAACGCTGTTTTCAACTATTCAAACTGATAAATTCATGTTTCTTACGTTCGAAACGGTGGATTTTTGTGAAATCACGATAAAATTGCTGTTTTAAACTTGCAAAAACATAGAAAAACGCTGTTTTGAACTATTCAAACTGATAAATTCATGTTTCTTACGTTGGAAACGGTGGATTTTTGTGAAATCACGATAAAATTGCTGTTTTAAACTTGCAAAAACATTGAAAAACGCTGTTTTCAACTATTCAAACTGACAAATTCATGTTTCTTCCGTGCGAAACGGCGATTTATGAGAAATTACGATAAAATTGCTGTTTTAAACTTGCAAGAACATAGAAAAACGCTGTTTTGAACTATTCAAACTGGCAAATTCATGTTTCTTTCGTGTGAAACGGCGATTTATGAGAAATGACGATAAAATTGCTGTTTTAAACTTGCAAAAACATAGAAAAACGCTGTTTTGAACTATTCAAACTGACAAATTCATGTTTCTTACGTTGGAAACGGTGGATTTTTGTGAAATCACGATAAAATTGCTGTTTTAAAATTGCAAAAACATTGAAAAACGCTGTTTTGAACTATTCAAACTGATAAATTCATGTTTCTTACGTTGGAAACGGTGGATTTTTGTGAAATCACGATAAAATTGCTGTTTTAAAATTGCAAAAACATTGAAAAACGCTGTTTTCAACTATTCAAACTGACAAATTCATGTTTCTTCCGTGCGAAACGGCGATTTATGAGAAATGACGATAAAATTGCTGTTTTAAACTTGCAAAAACATAGAAAAACGCTGTTTTGAACTATTTAAACTGACAAATTCATGTTTCTTACGTTGGAAACGGTGGATTTTTGTGAAATCACGATAAAATTGCTGTTTTAAACTTGCAAAAACATAGAAAAACGCTGTTTTGAACTATTCAAACTGACAAATTCATGTTTCTTACGTTGGAAACGGTGGATTTTTGTGAAATCCCGTTAAAATTGCTGTTTTAAACTTGCAAAAACATAGAAAAACGCTGTTTTGAACTATTCAAACTGATAAATTCATGTTTCTTACGTTGGAAACGGTGGATTTTTGTGAAATCACGATAAAATTGCTGTTTTAAACTTGCAAAAACATAGAAAAACGCTGTTTTGAACTACTCAAACTGACAAATTCATGTTTCTTTCGTGCGAAACGGCGATTTATGATAAAAGACGATAAAATTGCTGTTTTAAACTTGCAAAAACATAGAAAAACGCTGTTTTGAACAATTCAAACTGACAAATTCATGTTTCTTTCGTGCGAAACGGCGATTTATGAGAAATGACGATTAAATTGCTGTTTTAAACTTGCAAAAACATAGAAAAACGCTGTTTTGAACTATTCAAACTGACAAATTCATGTTTCTTTCGTGTGAAACGGCGATTTATGAGAAATGACGATAAAATTGCTGTTTTAAACTTGCAAAAACATAGAAAAACCCTGTTTTGAACTATTCAAACTGACAAATTCATGTTTCTTTCGTGTGAAACGGCGATTTATGAGAAATGACGATAAAATTGCTGTTTTCAACTTGCAAAAACATAGAAAAACGCTGTTTTGAACTATTCATACTGACAAATTCATGTTTCTTTCGTGTGAAACGGCGATTTATGAGAAATGACGATAAAATTGCTGTTTTAAACTTGCAAAAACATAGAAAAAACCCTGTTTTGAACTATTCAAACTGACAAATTCATGTTTCTTTCGTGCGAAACGGCGATTTATGAGAAATGACGATTAAATTGCTGTTTTAAACTTGCAAAAACATAGAAAAACGCTGTTTTGAACTATTCAAACTGACAAATTCATGTTTCTTTCGTGTGAAACGGCGATTTATGAGAAATGACGATAAAATTGCTGTTTTAAACTTGCAAAAACATAGAAAAACCCTGTTTTGAACTATTCAAACTGACAAATTCATGTTTCTTTCGTGCGAAACGGCGATTTATGAGAAATGACGATTAAATTGCTGTTTTCAACTTGCAAAAACATAGAAAAACGCTGTTTTGAACTATTCATACTGACAAATTCATGTTTCTTTCGTGTGAAACGGCGATTTATGAGAAATGACGATAAAATTGCTGTTTTAAACTTGCAAAAACATAGAAAAACCCTGTTTTGAACTATTCAAACTGACAAATTCATGTTTCTTTCGTGCGAAACGGCGATTTATGAGAAATGACGATTAAATTGCTGTTTTAAACTTGCAAAAACATAGAAAAACGCTGTTTTGAACTATTCAAACTGACAAATTCATGTTTCTTTCGTGTGAAACGGCGATTTATGAGAAATGACGATAAAATTGCTGTTTTAAACTTGCAAAAACATAGAAAAACCCTGTTTTGAACTATTCAAACTGACAAATTCATGTTTCTTTCGTGTGAAACGGCGATTTATGAGAAATGACGATAAAATTGCTGTTTTCAACTTGCAAAAACATAGAAAAACGCTGTTTTGAACTATTCATACTGACAAATTCATGTTTCTTTCGTGTGAAACGGCGATTTATGAGAAATGACGATAAAATTGCTGTTTTAAACTTGCAAAAACATAGAAAAACGCTGTTTTGAACTACTCAAACTGACAAATTCATGTTTCTTTCGTGCGAAACGGCGATTTATGATAAAAGACGATAAAATTGCTGTTTTAAACTTGCAAAAACATAGAAAAACGCTGTTTTGAACTATTCAAACTGACAAATTCATGTTTCATTCGTGTGAAACGGCGATTTATGAGAAATGACGATAAAATTGCTGTTTTAAACATGCAAAAACATAGAAAAACGCTGTTTTGAACTATTAAAACTGACAAATTCATGTTTCTTTCGTGCGAAACGGCGATTTATGAGAAATGACGATAAAATTGCTGTTTTAAACTTGCAAAAACATAGAAAAACGCTGTTTTCAACAATTCAAACTGATAAATTCATGTTTCTTACGTTCGAAACGGTGGATTTTTGTGAAATCACGATAAAATTGCTGTTTTAAACTTGCAAAAACATAGAAAAACGCTGTTTTGAACTATTCAAACTGACAAATTCATGTTTCATTCGTGTGAAACGGCGATTTATGAGAAATGACGATAAAATTGCTGTTCTAAACTTGCAAAAACATATAAAAACGCTGTTTTGAACTATTCAAACTGTCAAATTCATGTTTCTTTCGTGCGAAACGGCGATTTATGAGAAATGGCGATGAAATTGCTGTTTTAAACTTGCAAAAACATAGAAAAACGCTGTTTTCAACTATTCAAACTGATAAATTCATGTTTCTTACGTTCCAAACGGTGGATTTTTGTGAAATCACGATAAAATTGCTGTTTTAAACTTGCAAAAACATTGAAAAACGCTGTTTTCAACTATTCAAACTGACAAATTCATGTTTCTTCCGTGCGAAACGGCGATTTATGAGAAATTACGATAAAATTGCTGTTTTAAACTTGCAAAAACATAGAAAAACGCTGTTTTGAACTATTCAAACTGACAAATTCATGTTTCTTTCGTGTGAAACGGCGATTTATGAGAAATGACGATAAAATTGCTGTTTTAAACTTGCAAAAACATAGAAAAACGCTGTTTTAAACTATTCACACTGACAAATTCATGTTTCTTTCGTGTGAAACGGCGATTTATGAGAAATGACGATAAAATTGCTGTTTTAAGCTTGCAAAAACATAGAAAAACGCTGTTTTGAACTATTCAAACTGACAAATTCATGTTTCTTTCGTGCGAAACGGCGATTTATGAGAAATGACGATAAAATTGCTGTTTTAAACTTGCAAAAACATAGAAAAACGCTGTTTTCAACTATTCAAACTGATAAATTCATGTTTCTTACGTTCCAAACGGTGGATTTTTGTAAAATCACGATAAAATTGCTGTTTTAAACTTGCAAAAACATTGAAAAACGCTGTTTTCAACTATTCAAACTGACAAATTCATGTTTCTTCCGTGCGAAACGGCGATTTATGAGATATTACGATAAAATTGCTGTTTTAATTTTGCAAAAACATAGATAAACGCTGTTTTGAACTATTCAAACTGACAAATTCATGTTTCTTTCGTGTGAAACGGCGATTTATGAGAAATGACGATAAAATTGCTGTTTTAAACTTGCAAAAACATAGAAAAACGCTGTTTTCAACTATTCAAACTGATAAATTCATGTTTCTTACGTTCCAAACGGTGGATTTTTGTGAAATCACGATAAAATTGCTGTTTTAAACTTGCAAAAACATTGAAAAACGCTGTTTTCAACTATTCAAACTGACAAATTCATGTTTCTTCCGTGCGAAACGGCGATTTATGAGAAATTACGATAAAATTGCTGTTTTAAACTTGCAAAAACATAGAAAAACGCTGTTTTGATCTATTCAAACTGACAAATTCATGTTTCTTTCGTGTGAAACGGCGATTTATGAGAAATGACGATAAAATTGCTGTTTTAAACTTGCAAAAACATAGAAAAACGCAGTTCTGAACTACTCAAACTGACAAATTCATGTTACTTTCGTGCGAAACGGCGATTTATGATAAATGACGATAAAATTGCTGTTTTAAACTTGCAAAAACATAGAAAAACGCTGTTTTCAACTATTCAAACTGACAAATTCATGTTTCTTTCGTGCGAAACGGCGATTTATGAGAAATGACGATAAAATTGCTGTTTTAAACTTGCAAAAACATAGAAAAACGCTGTTTTCAACTATTCAAACTGATAAATTCATGTTTCTTACGTTCGAAACGGTAAATTTTTGTGAAATCACGATAAAATTGCTGTTTTAAACTTGCAAAAACATAGAAAAACGCTGTTTTGAACTATTCAAACTGGCAAATTCATGTTTGTTTCGTGTGAAACGGCGATTTATGAGAAATGACGATAAAATTGCTGTTTTAAACTTGCAAAAACATAGAAAAACGCTGTTTTGAACTACTCAAACTGACAAATTCATGTTTCTTAAGTTGAAAACGGTGGATTTTTGTGAAATCCCGTTAAAATTGCTGTTTTAAACTTGCAAAAACATAGAAAAACGCTGTTTTGAACTATTCAAACTGACAAATTCATGTTTCTTACGTTGGAAACGAAGGATTTTTGTGAAATCCCGTTAAAATTGCTGTTTTAAACTTGCAAAAACATAGAAAAACGCTGTTATGAACTATTCAAACTGACAAATTCATGTTTCTTTCGTGTGAAACGGCGATTTATGAGAAATGACGATAAAATTGCTGTTTTAAACTTGCAAAAACATTGAAAAACGATGTTTTCAACTATTCAAACTGACAAATTCATGTTTCTTCCGTGCGAAACAAAGATTTATGAGAAATTACTATAAAATTGCTGTTTTAAAATTGCAAAAACATAGAAAAACGCTGTTATGAACTATTCAAACTGACAAATTCATGTTTCTTTCGTGTGAAACGGCGATTTATGAGAAATGACGATAAAATTGCTGTTTTAAACTTGCAAAAACATTGAAAAACGATGTTTTCAACTATTCAAACTGACAAATTCATATTTCTTCCGTGCGAAACAACGATTTATGAGAAATTACTATAAAATTGCTGTTTTAAACTTGCAAAAACATAGAAAAACGCTGTTATGAACTATTCAAACTGACAAATTAATGTTTCTTTCGTGTGAAACGGCGATTCATGAGAAATGACGATAAAATTGCTGTTTTAAACTTGCAAAAACATAGAAAAACGCTGTTTTTAACTATTCAAACTGATAAATTCATATTTGTTTCGTGCGAAACGGCGATTTATGAGAAATGACGATAAAATTGCTGTTTTAAACTTGCAAAAACATAGAAAAACGCTGTTTTGAACTATTCAAACTGACAAATTCATGTTTCTTTCGTGTGAAACGGCGATTTATGAGAAATGACGATAAAATTGCTGTTTTAAACTTGCAAAAACATAGAGAAACCCTGTTTTGAACTATTCAAACTGACAAATTCATGTTTCTTTCGTGTGAAACGGCGATTTATGAGAAATGACGATAAAATTGCTGTTTTAAACTTGCAAAAACATAGAAAAACGCTGTTTTGAACTATTTAAACTGACAAATTCATGTTTCTTTCGTGTGAAACGGCGATTTATGAGAAATGACGATAAAATTGCTGTTTTAAACTTGCAAAAACATAGAAAAACGCTGTTTTGAACTACTCAAACTGACAAATTCATGTTTCTTTCGTGCGAAACGGCGATTTATGATAAAAGACGATAAAATTGCTGTTTTAAACTTGCAAAAACATAGAAAAACGCTGTTTTGAACTATTCAAACTGACAAATTCATGTTTCTTTCGTGCGAAACGGCGATTTATGAGAAATGACGATAAAATTGCTGTTTTAAACTTGCAAAAACATAGAAAAACGCTGTTTTGAACTATTCAAACTGACAAATTCATGTTTCTTTCGTGCGAAACGGCGATTTATGAGAAATGACGATAAAATTGCTGTTTTAAACTTGCAAAAACATAGAAAAACGCTGTTTTCAACTATTCAAACTGATAAATTCATGTTTCTTACGTTCGAAACGGTAAATTTTTGTGAAATCACGATAAAATTGCTGTTTTAAACTTGCAAAAACATAGAAAAACGCTGTTTTGAACTATTCAAACTGGCAAATTCATGTTTGTTTCGTGTGAAACGGCGATTTATGAGAAATGACGATAAAATTGCTGTTTTAAACTTGCAAAAACATAGAAAAACGCTGTTTTGAACTACTCAAACTGACAAATTCATGTTTCTTAAGTTGGAAACGGTGGATTTTTGTGAAATCCCGTTAAAATTGCTGTTTTAAACTTGCAAAAACATAGAAAAACGCTGTTTTGAACTATTCAAACTGACAAATTCATGTTTCTTTCGTGCGAAACGGCGATTTATGAGAAATGACGATAAAATTGCTGTTTTAAACTTGCAAAAACATAGAAAAACGCTGTTTTCAACTATTCAAACTGATAAATTCATGTTTCTTACGTTCGAAACGGTAAATTTTTGTGAAATCACGATAAAATTGCTGTTTTAAACTTGCAAAAACATAGAAAAACGCTGTTTTGAACTATTCAAACTGGCAAATTCATGTTTGTTTCGTGTGAAACGGCGATTTATGAGAAATGACGATAAAATTGCTGTTTTAAACTTGCAAAAACATAGAAAAACGCTGTTTTGAACTACTCAAACTGACAAATTCATGTTTCTTAAGTTGGAAACGGTGGATTTTTGTGAAATCCCGTTAAAATTGCTGTTTTAAACTTGCAAAAACATAGAAAAACGCTGTTTTGAACTATTCAAACTGACAAATTCATGTTTCTTACGTTGGAAACGAAGGATTTTTGTGAAATCCCGTTAAAATTGCTGTTTTAAACTTGCAAAAACATAGAAAAACGCTGTTATGAACTATTCAAACTGACAAATTCATGTTTCTTTCGTGTGAAACGGCGATTTATGAGAAATGACGATAAAATTGCTGTTTTAAACTTGCAAAAACATTGAAAAACGATGTTTTCAACTATTCAAACTGACAAATTCATGTTTCTTCCGTGCGAAACAAAGATTTATGAGAAATTACTATAAAATTGCTGTTTTAAAATTGCAAAAACATAGAAAAACGCTGTTATGAACTATTCAAACTGACAAATTCATGTTTCTTTCGTGTGAAACGGCGATTTATGAGAAATGACGATAAAATTGCTGTTTTAAACTTGCAAAAACATTGAAAAACGATGTTTTCAACTATTCAAACTGACAAATTCATATTTCTTCCGTGCGAAACAACGATTTATGAGAAATTACTATAAAATTGCTGTTTTAAACTTGCAAAAACATAGAAAAACGCTGTTATGAACTATTCAAACTGACAAATTAATGTTTCTTTCGTGTGAAACGGCGATTTATGAGAAATGACGATAAAATTGCTGTTTTAAACTTGCAAAAACATAGAAAAACGCTGTTTTTAACTATTCAAACTGATAAATTCATATTTGTTTCGTGCGAAACGGCGATTTATGAGAAATGACGATAAAATTGCTGTTTTAAACTTGCAAAAACATAGAAAAACGCTGTTTTGAACTATTCAAACTGACAAATTCATGTTTCTTTCGTGTGAAACGGCGATTTATGAGAAATGACGATAAAATTGCTGTTTTAAACTTGCAAAAACATAGAGAAACCCTGTTTTGAACTATTCAAACTGACAAATTCATGTTTCTTTCGTGTGAAACGGCGATTTATGAGAAATGACGATAAAATTGCTGTTTTAAACTTGCAAAAACATAGAAAAACGCTGTTTTGAACTATTTAAACTGACAAATTCATGTTTCTTTCGTGTGAAACGGCGATTTATGAGAAATGACGATAAAATTGCTGTTTTAAACTTGCAAAAACATAGAAAAACGCTGTTTTGAACTACTCAAACTGACAAATTCATGTTTCTTTCGTGCGAAACGGCGATTTATGATAAAAGACGATAAAATTGCTGTTTTAAACTTGCAAAAACATAGAAAAACGCTGTTTTGAACTATTCAAACTGTCAAATTCATGTTTCTTTCGTGCGAAACGGCGATTTATGAGAAATGGCGATAAAATTGCTGTTTTAAACTTGCAAAAACATAGAAAAACGCTGTTTTGAACTACTCAAACTGACAAATTCATGTTTCTTTCGTGCGAAACGGCGATTTATGATAAATGACGATAAAATTGCTGTTTTAAACTTGCAAAAACATAGAAAAACGCTGTTTTGAATTATTCAAACTGTCAAATTCATGTTTCTTTCGTGCGAAACGGCGATTTATGAGAAATGGCGATAAAATTGCTGTTTTAAACTTGCAAAAACATAGAAAAACGCTGTTTTCAACTATTCAAACTGATAAATTCATGTTTCTTACGTTCCAAACGGTGGATTTTTGTGAAATCACGATAAAATTGCTGTTTTAAACTTGCAAAAACATTGAAAAACGCTGTTTTCAACTATTCAAACTGACAAATTCATGTTTCTTCCGTGCGAAACGGCGATTTATGAGAAATTACGATAAAATTGCTGTTTTAAACTTGCAAAAACATAGAAAAACGCTGTTTTGATCTATTCAAACTGACAAATTCATGTTTCTTTCGTGTGAAACGGCGATTTATGAGAAATTACGATAAAATTGCTGTTTTAAACTTGCAAAAACATAGAAAAACGCTGTTTTGAACTACTCAAACTGACAAATTCATGTTTCTTTCGTGCGAAACGGCGATTTATGATAATTGACGATAAAATTGCTGTTTTAATATTGCAAAAACATAGAAAAACGCTGTTTTGAACTATTCAAAGTGACAAATTCATGTTTCTTTCGTGTGAAACGGCGATTTATGAGAAATGACATTAAAATTGCTGTTTTAAACTTGCAAAAACATAGAAAAACGCTGTTTTGAACTATTCAAACTGACAAATTCATGTTTCTTTCGTGCGAAACGGCGATTTATGAGAAATGACGATAAAATTGCTGTTTTAAACTTGCAAAAACATAGAAAAACGCTGTTTTCAACTATTCAAACTGATAAATTCATGTTTCTTACGTTCGAAACGGTGGATTTTTGTGAAATCACGATAAAATTGCTGTTTCAAACTTGCAAAAACATAGAAAAACGCTGTTTTGAACTATTCAAACTGATAAATTCATGTTTCTTACGTTGGAAACGGTGGATTTTTGTAAAATCACGATAAAATTGCTGTTTTAAACTTGCAAAAACATTGAAAAACGCTGTTTTCAACTATTCAAACTGACAAATTCATGTTTCTTCCGTGCGAAACGGCGATTTATGAGAAATTACGATAAAATTGCTGTTTTAAACTTGCAAAAACATAGAAAAACGCTGTTTTGAACTATTCAAACTGGCAAATTCATGTTTCTTTCGTGTGAAACGGCGATTTATGAGAAATGACGATAAAATTGCTGTTTTAAACTTGCAAAAACATAGAAAAACGCTGTTTTTAACTATTCAAACTGATAAATTCATATTTCTTTCGTGCGAAACGGCGATTTATGAGAAATGACGATTAAATTGCTGTTTTAAACTTGCAAAAACATAGAAAAACGCTGTTTTGAACTATTCAAACTGACAAATTCATGTTTCTTTCGTGTGAAACGGCGATTTATGAGAAATGACGATAAAATTGCTGTTTTAAACTTGCAAAAACATAGAAAAACCCTGTTTTGAACTATTCAAACTGACAAATTCATGTTTCTTTCGTGTGAAACGGCGATTTATGAGAAATGACGATAAAATTGCTGTTTTCAACTTGCAAAAACATAGAAAAACGCTGTTTTGAACTATTCATACTGACAAATTCATGTTTCTTTCGTGTGAAACGGCGATTTATGAGAAATGACGATAAAATTGCTGTTTTAAACTTGCAAAAACATAGAAAAACGCTGTTTTGAACTACTCAAACTGACAAATTCATGTTTCTTTCGTGCGAAACGGCGATTTATGATAAAAGACGATAAAATTGCTGTTTTAAACTTGCAAAAACATAGAAAAACGCTGTTTTGAACTATTCAAACTGACAAATTCATGTTTCATTCGTGTGAAACGGCGATTTATGAGAAATGACGATAAAATTGCTGTTTTAAACATGCAAAAACATAGAAAAACGCTGTTTTGAACTATTAAAACTGACAAATTCATGTTTCTTTCGTGCGAAACGGCGATTTATGAGAAATGACGATAAAATTGCTGTTCTAAACTTGCAAAAACATAGAAAAACGCTGTTTTGAACTATTCAAACTGTCAAATTCATGTTTCTTTCGTGCGAAACGGCGATTTATGAGAAATGGCGATAAAATTGCTGTTTTAAACTTGCAAAAACATAGAAAAACGCTGTTTTCAACTATTCAAACTGATAAATTCATGTTTCTTACGTTCCAAACGGTGGATTTTTGTGAAATCACGATAAAATTGCTGTTTTAAACTTGCAAAAACATTGAAAAACGCTGTTTTCAACTATTCAAACTGACAAATTCATGTTTCTTCCGTGCGAAACGGCGATTTATGAGAAATTACGATAAAATTGCTGTTTTAAACTTGCAAAAACATAGGAAAACGCTGTTTTGACCTATTCAAACTGACAAATTCATGTTTCTTTCGTGTGAAACGGCGATTTATGAGAAATGACGATAAAATTGCTGTTTTAAACTTACAAAAACATAGAAAAACGCTGTTTTGAACTACTCAAACTGACAAATTCATGTTTCTTTCGTGCGAAACGGCGATTTATGATAAATGACGATAAGATTGCTGTTTTAATATTGCAAAAACATAGAAAAACGCTGTTTTGAACTATTCAAACTGACAAATTCATGTTTCTTTCGTGTGAAACGGCGATTTATGAGAAATGACATTAAAATTGCTGTTTTAAACTTGCAAAAACATAGAAAAACGCTGTTTTGAACTATTCAAACTGACAAATTCATGTTTCTTTCGTGCGAAACGGCGATTTATGAGAAATGACGAAAAAATTGCTGTTTTAAACTTGCAAAAACATAGAAAAACGCTGTTTTCAACTATTCATACTGATAAATTCATGTTTCTTACGTTCGAAACGGTGGATTTTTGTGAAATCACGATAAAATTTCTGTTTTAAACTTGCAAAAACATAGAAAAACGCTGTTTTGAACTATTCAAACTGATAAATTCATGTTTCTTACGTTGGAAACGGTGGATTTTTGTGAAATCACGATAAAATTGCTGTTTTAAACTTGCAAAGACATTGAAAAACGCTGTTTTCAACTATTCAAACTGACAAATTCATGTTTCTTCCGTGCGAAACGGCGATTTATGAGAAATTACGATAAAATTGCTGTTTTAAACTTGCAAAAACATAGAAAAACGCTGTTTTGAACTATTCAAACTGGCAAATCCATGTTTCTTTCGTGTGAAACGGCGATTTATGAGAAATGACGATAAAATTGCTGTTTTAAACTTGCAAAAACATAGAAAAACGCTGTTTTGAACTATTCAAACTGACAAATTCATGTTTCTTACGTTGAAAACGGTGGATTTTTGTGAAATCACGATAAAATTGCTGTTTTAAAATTGCAAAAACATTGAAAAACGCTGTTTTGAACTATTCAAACTGATAAATTCATGTTTCTTACGTTGGAAACGGTGGATTTTTGTGAAATCACGATAAAATTGCTGTTTTAAAATTGCAAAAACATTGAAAAACGCTGTTTTCAACTATTCAAACTGACAAATTCATGTTTCTTCCGTGCGAAACGCCGATTTATGAGAAATGACGATAAAATTGCTGTTTTAAACTTGCAAAAACATAGAAAAACGCTGTTTTGAACTATTCAAACTGACAAATTCATGTTTCTTACGTTGGAAACGGTGGATTTTTGTGAAATCCCGTTAAAATTGCTGTTTTAAACTTGCAAAAACATAGAAAAACGCTGTTTTGAACTATTCAAACTGACAAATTCATGTTTCTTTTGTGCGAAACGGCGAATTATGAGAAATGACGATAAAATTGCTGTTTTAAACTTGCAAAAACACAGAAAAACGCTGTTTTGAACTATTCAAACTGATAAATTCATGTTTCCTACTTTGGAAACGGTGGATTTTTGTGAAATCACGTTAAAATTGCTGTTTTAAACCTGCAAAAACATTGAAAAACGATGTTTTTAACTATTCAAACTGACAAATTTATGTTTCTTCCGTGCGAAACGGCGATTTATGAGAAATAACGAAAAAATTGCTGTTTTAAACTTGCAAAAACATAGAAAAACGCTGTTTTGAACTATTTAAACTTGCAAAAACATAGAAAAACGCTGTTTTGAACTATTCAAACTGACAAATTTATGTTTCTTTCGTGCGAAACGGCGATTTATGATAAATGACGATAATATTGCTGTTTTAAACTTGCAAAAACATAGAAAAACGCTGTTTTGAACTATTCAAACTGATAAATTCATGTTTCTTACGTTGGAAACGGTGGATTTTGGTGAAATCACGGTAAAATTGCTGTTTTAAAATTGCAAAAACATTGAAAAACGCTGTTTTGAACTATTCAAACTGATAAATTCATGTTTCTTACGTTGGAAACGGTGGATTTTTGTGAAATCACGATAAAATTGTTGTTTTAAAATTGCAAAAACTTTGAAAAACGCTGTTTTGAACTATTCAAACTGACAAATTCATGTTTCTTTCGTGCGAAACGGCGATTTATGATAAATGACGATAATATTGCTGTTTTAAACTTGCAAAAACATAGAAAAACGCTGTTTTGAACTATTCAAACTGATAAATTCATGTTTCTTACGTTGGAAACGGTGGATTTTTGTGAAATCACGATAAAATTGCTGTTTTAAACTTGCAAAAACATAGAAAAACGCTGTTTTGAACTATTCAAACTGACAAATTCATGTTTCTTTCGTGCGAAACGGCGATTTATGATAAATGACGATAAAATTGCTGTTTTAAACTTGCAAAAACATAGAAAAACGCTGTTTTCAACTATTCAAACTGATAAATTCATGTTTCTTACGTTGGAAACGGTGGATTTTTGTGAAATCACGATAAAATTGCTGTTTTAAACTTGCAAAAACATTGAAAAACGCTGTTTTCAACTATTCAAACTGACAAATTCATGTTTCTTCCGTGCGAAACGGCGATTTATGAGAAATGACGATAAAATTGCTGTTTTAAACTTGCAAAAACTTTGAAAAACGCTGTTTTGAACTATTCAAACTGGCAAATTCATGTTTCTTTCGTGTGAAACGGCGATTTATGAGAAATGACGATAAAATTGCTGTTTTAAACTTGCAAAAACATAGAAAAACGCTGTTTTGAACTATTCAAACTGACAAATTCATGTTTCTTACGTTGGAAACGGTGGATTTTTGTGAAATCACGATAAAATTGCTGTTTTAAAATTGCAAAAACATTGAAAAACGCTGTTTTGAACTATTCAAACTGATAAATTCATGTTTCTTACGTTGGAAACGGTGGTTTTTTGTGAAATCACGATAAAATTGCTGTTTTAAAATTGCAAAAACATTGAAAAACGCTGTTTTCAACTATTCTAACTGACAAATTCATGTTTCTTCCGTGCGAAACGGCGATTTATGAGAAATGACGATAAAATTGCTGTTTTAAACTTGCAAAAACATAGAAAAACGCTGTTTTGAACTATTCAAACTGACAAATTCATGTTTCTTACGTTGGAAACGGTGGATTTTTGTGAAATCACGATAAAATTGCTGTTTTAAACTTGCAAAAACATAGAAAAACGCTGTTTTGAACTATTCAAACTGTCAAATTCATGTTTCTTACGTTGGAAACGGTGGATTTTTGTGAAATCCCGTTAAAATTGCTGTTTTAAACTTGCAAAAACATAGAAAAACGCTGTTTTGAACTATTCAAACTGACAAATTCATGTTTCTTTTGTGCGAAACGGCGAATTATGAGAAATGACGATAAAATTGCTGTTTTAAACTTGCAAAAACACAGAAAAACGCTGTTTTGAACTATTCAAACTGATAAATTCATGTTTCTTACGTTGGAAACGGTGGATTTTTGTGAAATCACGTTAAAATTGCTGTTTTAAACCTGCAAAAACATTGAAAAACGATGTTTTTAACTATTCAAACTGACAAATTTATGTTTCTTCCGTGCGAAACGGCGATTTATGAGAAATAACGAAAAAATTGCTGTTTTAAACTTGCAAAAACATAGAAAAACGCTGTTTTGAACTATTTAAACTGACAAATTCATGTTTCTTCCGTGCGAAACGGCGATTTATGAGAAATGACGAAAAAATTGCTGTTTTAAACTTGTAAAAACATAGAAAAACGCTGTTTTGAACTATTCAAACTGACAAATTTATGTTTCTTTCGTGCGAAACGGCGATTTATGATAAATGACGATAATATTGCTGTTTTAAACTTGCAAAAACATAGAAAAACGCTGTTTTGAACTATTCAAACTGATAAATTCATGTTTCTTACGTTGGAAACGGTGGATTTTTGTGAAATCACGATAAAATTGCTGTTTTAAAATTGCAAAAACATTGAAAAACGCTGTTTTGAACTATTCAAACTGATAAATTCATGTTTCTGACGTTGGAAACGGTGGATTTTTGTGAAATCACGATAAAATTGTTGTTTTAAAATTGCAAAAACTTTGAAAAACTCTGTTTTGAACTATTCAAACTGACAAATTCATGTTTCTTTCGTGCGAAACGGCGATTTATGATAAATGACGATAATATTGCTGTTTTAAACTTGCAAAAACATAGAAAAACGCTGTTTTGAACTATTCAAACTGATAAATTCATGTTTCTTACGTTGGAAACGGTGGATTTTTGTGAAATCACGATAAAATTGCTGTTTTAAACTTGCAAAAACATAGAAAAACGCTGTTTTGAACTATTCAAACTGACAAATTCATGTTTCTTACGTTGGAAACGGTGGATTTTTGTGAAATCACGATAAAATTGCTGTTTTAAAATTGCAAAAACATTGAAAAACGCTGTTTTGAACTATTCAAACTGATAAATTCATGTTTCTTACGTTGTAAACGGTGGATTTTTGTGAAATCACGATAAAATTGCTGTTTTAAAATTGCAAAAACATTGAAAAACGCTGTTTTCAACTATTCAAACTGACAAATTCATGTTTCTTCCGTGCGAAACGGCGATTTATGAGAAATGACGATAAAATTGCTGTTTTAAACTTGCAAAAACATAGAAAAACGCTGTTTTGAACTATTCAAACTGACAAATTCATGTTTCTTACGTTGGAAACGGTGGATTTTTGTGAAATCACGATAAAATTGCTGTTTTAAACTTGCAAAAACATAGAAAAACGCTGTTTTGAACTATTCAAACTGGCAAATTCATGTTTCTTTCGTGTGAAACGGCGATTTATGAGAAATGACGATAAAATTGCTGTTTTAAACTTGCAAAAACATAGAAAAACGCTGTTTTGAACTATTCAAACTGATAAATTCATGTTTCTTACGTTGGAAACGGTGGATTTTTGTGAAATCACGTTAAAATTGCTGTTTTAAACCTGCAAAAACATTGAAAAACGATGTTTTTAACTATTTAAACTGACAAATTCATGTTTCTTCCGTGCGAAACGGCGATTTATAAGAAATGACGAAAAAATTGCTGTTTTAAACTTGCAAAAACATAGAAAAACGCTATTTGAACTATTCAAACTGACAAATTCATGTTTCTTTCGTGCGAAACGGCGATTTATGATAAATGACGATAATATTGCTGTTTTAAACTTGCAAAAACATAGAAAAACGCTGTTTTGAACTATTCAAACTGACAAATTCATGTTTCTTCCGTGCGAAACGGCGATTTATGAGAAATGACGAAAAAATTGCTGTTTTAAACTTGTAAAAACATAGAAAAACGCTGTTTTGAACTATTCAAACTGACAAATTTATGTTTCTTTCGTGCGAAACGGCGATTTATGATAAATGACGATAATATTGCTGTTTTAAACTTGCAAAAACATAGAAAAACGCTGTTTTGAACTATTCAAACTGATAAATTCATGTTTCTTACGTTGGAAACGGTGGATTTTTGTGAAATCACGTTAAAATTGCTGTTTTAAACCTGCAAAAACATTGAAAAACGATGTTTTTAACTATTCAAACTGACAAATTTATGTTTCTTCCGTGCGAAACGGCGATTTATGAGAAATAACGAAAAAATTGCTGTTTTAAACTTGCAAAAACATAGAAAAACGCTGTTTTGAACTATTTAAACTGACAAATTCATGTTTCTTCCGTGCGAAACGGCGATTTATGAGAAATGACGAAAAAATTGCTGTTTTAAACTTGTAAAAACATAGAAAAACGCTGTTTTGAACTATTCAAACTGACAAATTTATGTTTCTTTCGTGCGAAACGGCGATTTATGATAAATGATGATAATATTGCTGTTTTAAACTTGCAAAAACATAGAAAAACGCTGTTTTGAACTATTCAAACTGATAAATTCATGTTTCTTACGTTGGAAACGGTGGATTTTTGTGAAATCACGATAAAATTGCTGTTTTAAAATTGCAAAAACATTGAAAAACGCTGTTTTGAACTATTCAAACTGATAAATTCATGTTTCTGACGTTGGAAACGGTGGATTTTTGTGAAATCACGATAAAATTGTTGTTTTAAAATTGCAAAAACTTTGAAAAACGCTGTTTTGAACTATTCAAACTGACAAATTCATGTTTCTTTCGTGCGAAACGGCGATTTATGATAAATGACGATAATATTGCTGTTTTAAACTTGCAAAAACATAGAAAAACGCTGTTTTGAACTATTCAAACTGATAAATTCATGTTTCTTACGTTGGAAACGGTGGATTTTTGTGAAATCACGATAAAATTGCTGTTTTAAACTTGCAAAAACATAGAAAAACGCTGTTTTGAACTATTCAAACTGACAAATTCATGTTTCTTACGTTGGAAACGGTGGATTTTTGTGAAATCACGATAAAATTGCTGTTTTAAAATTGCAAAAACATTGAAAAACGCTGTTTTGAACTATTCAAACTGATAAATTCATGTTTCTTACGTTGGAAACGGTGGATTTTTGTGAAATCACGATAAAATTGCTGTTTTAAAATTGCAAAAACATTGAAAAACGCTGTTTTCAACTATTCAAACTGACAAATTCATGTTTCTTCCGTGCGAAACGGCGATTTATGAGAAATGACGATAAAATTGCTGTTTTAAACTTGCAAAAACATAGAAAAACGCTGTTTTGAACTATTCAAACTGACAAATTCATGTTTCTTACGTTGGAAACGGTGGATTTTTGTGAAATCACGATAAAATTGCTGTTTTAAACTTGCAAAAACATAGAAAAACGCTGTTTTGAACTATTCAAACTGGCAAATTCATGTTTCTTTCGTGTGAAACGGCGATTTATGAGAAATGACGATAAAATTGCTGTTTTAAACTTGCAAAAACATAGAAAAACGCTGTTTTGAACTATTCAAACTGATAAATTCATGTTTCTTACGTTGGAAACGGTGGATTTTTGTGAAATCACGTTAAAATTGCTGTTTTAAACCTGCAAAAACATTGAAAAACGATGTTTTTAACTATTCAAACTGACAAATTCATGTTTCTTCCGTGCGAAACGGCGATTTATGAGAAATGACGAAAAAATTGCTGTTTTAAACTTGCAAAAACATAGAAAAACGCTGTTTTGAACTATTCAAACTGACAAATTCATGTTTCTTTCGTGCGAAACGGCGATTTATGAGAAATGACGATAAAATTGCTGTTTTAAACTTGCAAAAACATAGAAAAACGCTGTTTTAAACTATTCAAACTGATAAATTCATGTTTCTTACGTTGGAAACGGTGGATTTTTGTGAAATCACGTTAAAATTGCTGTTTTAAACCTGCAAAAACATTGAAAAACGATGTTTTTAACTATTTAAACTGACAAATTCATGTTTCTTCCGTGCGAAACGGCGATTTATGAGAAATGACGAAAAAATTGCTGTTTTAAACTTGCAAAAACATAGAAAAACGCTGTTTTGAACTATTCAAACTGACAAATTCATGTTTCTTTCGTGCGAAACGGCGATTTATGATAAATGACGATAATATTGCTGTTTTAAACTTGCAAAAACATAGAAAAACGCTGTTTTGAACTATTCAAACTGACAACTTCATGTTTCTTACGTGTGAAACGGCGATTTATGAGAAATGACGATAAAATTGCTGTTTTAAACTTGCAAAAACATAGAAAAACGATGTTTTCAACTATTCAAACTGACAAATTCATGTTTCTTCCGTGCGAAACAACGATTTATGAGAAATTACTATAAAATTGCTGTTTTAAACTAGCAAAAACATAGAAAAACGCTGTTATGAACTATTCAAACTGACAAATTCATGTTTCTTTTGTGTGAAACGGCGATTTATGAGAAATGACGATAAAATTGCTGTTTTAAACTTGCAAAAACATAGAAAAACGCTGTTTTCAACTATTCAAACTGATAAATTCATGTTTCTTACGTTCGAAACGGTGGATTTTTGTAAAATCACGATAAAATTGCTGTTTTAAACTTGCAAAAACATAGAAAAACGCTGTTTTGAACTATTCAAACTGATAAATTCATGTTTCTTACGTTGGAAACGGTGGATTTTTGTGAAATCACGATAAAATTGCTGTTTTAAACTTGCAAAAACATAGAAAAACGCTGTTTTGAATTATTCAAACTGGCAAATTCATGTTTCTTTCGTGTGAAACGGCGATTTATGAGAAATGACGATAAAATTGCTGTTTTAAACTTGCAAAAACATAGAAAAACGCTGTTTTGAACTATTCAAACTGACAAATTCATGTTTCTTACGTTGGAAACGGTGGATTTTTGTGAAATCACGAAAAAATTGCTGTTTTAAACTTGCAAAAACATTGAAAAACGCTGTTTTCAACTATTCAAACTGACAAATTCATGTTTCTTCCGTGCGAAACGGCGATTTATGAGAAATTACGATAAAATTGCTGTTTTAAACTTGCAAAAACATAGAAAAACGCTGTTTTGAACTATTCAAACTGGCAAATTCATGTTTCTTTCGTGTGAAACGGCGATTTATGAGAAATGACGATAAAATTGCTGTTTTAAACTTGCAAAAACATAGAAAAACGCTGTTTTCAACTATTCAAACTGATAAATTCATGTTTCTTACGTTCGAAACGGTGGATTTTTGTGAAATCCCGTTAAAATTGCTGTTTTAAACTTGCAAAAACATTGAAAAACGCTGTTTTCAACTATTCAAACTGACAAATTCATGTTTCTTCCGTGCGATACGGCGATTTATGAGAAATTACGATAAAATTTCTGTTTTAAACTTGCAAAAACATAGAAAAACGCTGTTTTGAACTATTCAAACTGACAAATTCATGTTTCTTACGTTGGAAACGGTGGATTTTTGTGAAATCACGATAAAATTGCTGTTTTAAACTTGCAAAAACATAGAAAAACGCTGTTTTGAACTATTCAAACTGATAAATTCATGTTTCTTACGTTGGAAACGGTGGATTTTTGTGAAATCACGTTAAAATTGCTGTTTTAAACCTGCAAAAACATTGAAAAACGATGTTTTTAACTATTTAAACTGACAAATTCATGTTTCTTCCGTGCGAAACGGCGATTTATGAGAAATGACGAAAAAATTGCTGTTTTAAACTTGCAAAAACATAGAAAAACGCTGTTTTGAACTATTCAAACTGACAAATTCATGTTTCTTTCGTGCGAAACGGCGATTTATGATAAATGACGATAATATTGCTGTTTTAAACTTGCAAAAACATAGAAAAACGCTGTTTTGAACTATTCAAACTGACAAATTCATGTTTCTTACGTGTGAAACGGCGATTTATGAGAAATGACGATAAAATTGCTGTTTTAAACTTGCAAAAACATAGAAAAACGATGTTTTCAACTATTCAAACTGACAAATTCATGTTTCTTCCGTGCGAAACAACGATTTATGAGAAATTACTATAAAATTGCTGTTTTAAACTTGCAAAAACATAGAAAAACGCTGTTATGAACTATTCAAACTGACAAATTCATGTTTCTTTTGTGTGAAACGGCGATTTATGAGAAATGACGATAAAATTGCTGTTTTAAACTTGCAAAAACATAGAAAAACGCTGTTTTGAACTATTCAAACTGACAAATTCATGTTTCTTTCGTGCGAAACGGCGATTTATGAGAAATGACGATAAAATTGCTGTTTTAAACTTGCAAAAACATAGAAAAACGCTGTTTTCAACTATTCAAACTGATAAATTCATGTTTCTTACGTTCCAAACGGTGGATTTTTGTAAAATCACGATAAAATTGCTGTTTTAAACTTGCAAAAACATTGAAAAACGCTGTTTTCAACTATTCAAACTGACAAATTCATGTTTCTTCCGTGCGAAACGGCGATTTATGAGATATTACGATAAAATTGCTGTTTTAATTTTGCAAAAACATAGATAAACGCTGTTTTGAACTATTCAAACTGACAAATTCATGTTTCTTTCGTGTGAAACGGCGATTTATGAGAAATGACGATAAAATTGCTGTTTTAAACTTGCAAAAACATAGAAAAACGCTGTTTTCAACTATTCAAACTGATAAATTCATGTTTCTTACGTTCCAAACGGTGGATTTTTGTGAAATCACGATAAAATTGCTGTTTTAAACTTGCAAAAACATTGAAAAACGCTGTTTTCAACTATTCAAACTGACAAATTCATGTTTCTTCCGTGCGAAACGGCGATTTATGAGAAATTACGATAAAATTGCTGTTTTAAACTTGCAAAAACATAGAAAAACGCTGTTTTGATCTATTCAAACTGACAAATTCATGTTTCTTTCGTGTGAAACGGCGATTTATGAGAAATGACGATAAAATTGCTGTTTTAAACTTGCAAAAACATAGAAAAACGCAGTTCTGAACTACTCAAACTGACAAATTCATGTTACTTTCGTGCGAAACGGCGATTTATGATAAATGACGATAAAATTGCTGTTTTAAACTTGCAAAAACATAGAAAAACGCTGTTTTGAACTATTCAAACTGACAAATTCATGTTTCTTTCGTGCGAAACGGCGATTTATGAGAAATGACGATAAAATTGCTGTTTTAAACTTGCAAAAACATAGAAAAACGCTGTTTTCAACTATTCAAACTGATAAATTCATGTTTCTTACGTTCGAAACGGTAAATTTTTGTGAAATCACGATAAAATTGCTGTTTTAAACTTGCAAAAACATAGAAAAACGCTGTTTTGAACTATTCAAACTGGCAAATTCATGTTTGTTTCGTGTGAAACGGCGATTTATGAGAAATGACGATAAAATTGCTGTTTTAAACTTGCAAAAACATAGAAAAACGCTGTTTTGAACTACTCAAACTGACAAATTCATGTTTCTTAAGTTGAAAACGGTGGATTTTTGTGAAATCCCGTTAAAATTGCTGTTTTAAACTTGCAAAAACATAGAAAAACGCTGTTTTGAACTATTCAAACTGACAAATTCATGTTTCTTACGTTGGAAACGAAGGATTTTTGTGAAATCCCGTTAAAATTGCTGTTTTAAACTTGCAAAAACATAGAAAAACGCTGTTATGAACTATTCAAACTGACAAATTCATGTTTCTTTCGTGTGAAACGGCGATTTATGAGAAATGACGATAAAATTGCTGTTTTAAACTTGCAAAAACATTGAAAAACGATGTTTTCAACTATTCAAACTGACAAATTCATGTTTCTTCCGTGCGAAACAAAGATTTATGAGAAATTACTATAAAATTGCTGTTTTAAAATTGCAAAAACATAGAAAAACGCTGTTATGAACTATTCAAACTGACAAATTCATGTTTCTTTCGTGTGAAACGGCGATTTATGAGAAATGACGATAAAATTGCTGTTTTAAACTTGCAAAAACATTGAAAAACGATGTTTTCAACTATTCAAACTGACAAATTCATATTTCTTCCGTGCGAAACAACGATTTATGAGAAATTACTATAAAATTGCTGTTTTAAACTTGCAAAAACATAGAAAAACGCTGTTATGAACTATTCAAACTGACAAATTAATGTTTCTTTCGTGTGAAACGGCGATTCATGAGAAATGACGATAAAATTGCTGTTTTAAACTTGCAAAAACATAGAAAAACGCTGTTTTTAACTATTCAAACTGATAAATTCATATTTGTTTCGTGCGAAACGGCGATTTATGAGAAATGACGATAAAATTGCTGTTTTAAACTTGCAAAAACATAGAAAAAAGCTGTTTTGAACTATTCAAACTGACAAATTCATGTTTCTTTCGTGTGAAACGGCGATTTATGAGAAATGACGATAAAATTGCTGTTTTAAACTTGCAAAAACATAGAGAAACCCTGTTTTGAACTATTCAAACTGACAAATTCATGTTTCTTTCGTGTGAAACGGCGATTTATGAGAAATGACGATAAAATTGCTGTTTTAAACTTGCAAAAACATAGAAAAACGCTGTTTTGAACTATTTAAACTGACAAATTCATGTTTCTTTCGTGTGAAACGGCGATTTATGAGAAATGACGATAAAATTGCTGTTTTAAACTTGCAAAAACATAGAAAAACGCTGTTTTGAACTACTCAAACTGACAAATTCATGTTTCTTTCGTGCGAAACGGCGATTTATGATAAAAGACGATAAAATTGCTGTTTTAAACTTGCAAAAACATAGAAAAACGCTGTTTTGAACTATTCAAACTGACAAATTCATGTTTCTTTCGTGCGAAACGGCGATTTATGAGAAATGACGATAAAATTGCTGTTTTAAACTTGCAAAAACATAGAAAAACGCTGTTTTGAACTATTCAAACTGACAAATTCATGTTTCTTTCGTGCGAAACGGCGATTTATGAGAAATGACGATAAAATTGCTGTTTTAAACTTGCAAAAACATAGAAAAACGCTGTTTTCAACTATTCAAACTGATAAATTCATGTTTCTTACGTTCGAAACGGTAAATTTTTGTGAAATCACGATAAAATTGCTGTTTTAAACTTGCAAAAACATAGAAAAACGCTGTTTTGAACTATTCAAACTGGCAAATTCATGTTTGTTTCGTGTGAAACGGCGATTTATGAGAAATGACGATAAAATTGCTGTTTTAAACTTGCAAAAACATAGAAAAACGCTGTTTTGAACTACTCAAACTGACAAATTCATGTTTCTTAAGTTGGAAACGGTGGATTTTTGTGAAATCCCGTTAAAATTGCTGTTTTAAACTTGCAAAAACATAGAAAAACGCTGTTTTGAACTATTCAAACTGACAAATTCATGTTTCTTTCGTGCGAAACGGCGATTTATGAGAAATGACGATAAAATTGCTGTTTTAAACTTGCAAAAACATAGAAAAACGCTGTTTTCAACTATTCAAACTGATAAATTCATGTTTCTTACGTTCGAAACGGTAAATTTTTGTGAAATCACGATAAAATTGCTGTTTTAAACTTGCAAAAACATAGAAAAACGCTGTTTTGAACTATTCAAACTGGCAAATTCATGTTTGTTTCGTGTGAAACGGCGATTTATGAGAAATGACGATAAAATTGCTGTTTTAAACTTGCAAAAACATAGAAAAACGCTGTTTTGAACTACTCAAACTGACAAATTCATGTTTCTTAAGTTGGAAACGGTGGATTTTTGTGAAATCCCGTTAAAATTGCTGTTTTAAACTTGCAAAAACATAGAAAAACGCTGTTTTGAACTATTCAAACTGACAAATTCATGTTTCTTACGTTGGAAACGAAGGATTTTTGTGAAATCCCGTTAAAATTGCTGTTTTAAACTTGCAAAAACATAGAAAAACGCTGTTATGAACTATTCAAACTGACAAATTCATGTT
Source organism: Poecilus cupreus (assembly GCA_963942605.1). Taxonomy (NCBI): domain Eukaryota; kingdom Metazoa; phylum Arthropoda; class Insecta; order Coleoptera; family Carabidae; genus Poecilus; species Poecilus cupreus. The sequence continues at coordinate 77,730 of CAWWDY010001721.1, read as the reverse complement.
TCTTTCGTGTGAAACGGCGATTTATGAGAAATGACGATAAAATTGCTGTTTTAAACTTGCAAAAACATTGAAAAACGATGTTTTCAACTATTCAAACTGACAAATTCATGTTTCTTCCGTGCGAAACAAAGATTTATGAGAAATTACTATAAAATTGCTGTTTTAAAATTGCAAAAACATAGAAAAACGCTGTTATGAACTATTCAAACTGACAAATTCATGTTTCTTTCGTGTGAAACGGCGATTTATGAGAAATGACGATAAAATTGCTGTTTTAAACTTGCAAAAACATTGAAAAACGATGTTTTCAACTATTCAAACTGACAAATTCATATTTCTTCCGTGCGAAACAACGATTTATGAGAAATTACTATAAAATTGCTGTTTTAAACTTGCAAAAACATAGAAAAACGCTGTTATGAACTATTTAAACTGACAAATTAATGTTTCTTTCGTGTGAAACGGCGATTTATGAGAAATGACGATAAAATTGCTGTTTTAAACTTGCAAAAACATAGAAAAACGCTGTTTTTAACTATTCAAACTGATAAATTCATATTTGTTTCGTGCGAAACGGCGATTTATGAGAAATGACGATAAAATTGCTGTTTTAAACTTGCAAAAACATAGAAAAACGCTGTTTTGAACTATTCAAACTGACAAATTCATGTTTCTTTCGTGTGAAACGGCGATTTATGAGAAATGACGATAAAATTGCTGTTTTAAACTTGCAAAAACATAGAGAAACCCTGTTTTGAACTATTCAAACTGACAAATTCATGTTTCTTTCGTGTGAAACGGCGATTTATGAGAAATGACGATAAAATTGCTGTTTTAAACTTGCAAAAACATAGAAAAACGCTGTTTTGAACTATTTAAACTGACAAATTCATGTTTCTTTCGTGTGAAACGGCGATTTATGAGAAATGACGATAAAATTGCTGTTTTAAACTTGCAAAAACATAGAAAAACGCTGTTTTGAACTACTCAAACTGACAAATTCATGTTTCTTTCGTGCGAAACGGCGATTTATGATAAAAGACGATAAAATTGCTGTTTTAAACTTGCAAAAACATAGAAAAACGCTGTTTTGAACTATTCAAACTGTCAAATTCATGTTTCTTTCGTGCGAAACGGCGATTTATGAGAAATGGCGATAAAATTGCTGTTTTAAACTTGCAAAAACATAGAAAAACGTTGTTTTGAACTACTCAAACTGACAAATTCATGTTTCTTTCGTGCGAAACGGCGATTTATGATAAATGACGATAAAATTGCTGTTTTAAACTTGCAAAAACATAGAAAAACGCTGTTTTGAATTATTCAAACTGTCAAATTCATGTTTCTTTCGTGCGAAACGGCGATTTATGAGAAATGGCGATAAAATTGCTGTTTTAAACTTGCAAAAACATAGAAAAACGCTGTTTTCAACTATTCAAACTGATAAATTCATGTTTCTTACGTTCCAAACGGTGGATTTTTGTGAAATCACGATAAAATTGCTGTTTTAAACTTGCAAAAACATTGAAAAACGCTGTTTTCAACTATTCAAACTGACAAATTCATGTTTCTTCCGTGCGAAACGGCGATTTATGAGAAATTACGATAAAATTGCTGTTTTAAACTTGCAAAAACATAGAAAAACGCTGTTTTGATCTATTCAAACTGACAAATTCATGTTTCTTTCGTGTGAAACGGCGATTTATGAGAAATTACGATAAAATTGCTGTTTTAAACTTGCAAAAACATAGAAAAACGCTGTTTTGAACTACTCAAACTGACAAATTCATGTTTCTTTCGTGCGAAACGGCGATTTATGATAATTGACGATAAAATTGCTGTTTTAATATTGCAAAAACATAGAAAAACGCTGTTTTGAACTATTCAAAGTGACAAATTCATGTTTCTTTCGTGTGAAACGGCGATTTATGAGAAATGACATTAAAATTGCTGTTTTAAACTTGCAAAAACATAGAAAAACGCTGTTTTGAACTATTCAAACTGACAAATTCATGTTTCTTTCGTGCGAAACGGCGATTTATGAGAAATGACGATAAAATTGCTGTTTTAAACTTGCAAAAACATAGAAAAACGCTGTTTTCAACTATTCAAACTGATAAATTCATGTTTCTTACGTTCGAAACGGTGGATTTTTGTGAAATCACGATAAAATTGCTGTTTCAAACTTGCAAAAACATAGAAAAACGCTGTTTTGAACTATTCAAACTGATAAATTCATGTTTCTTACGTTGGAAACGGTGGATTTTTGTAAAATCACGATAAAATTGCTGTTTTAAACTTGCAAAAACATTGAAAAACGCTGTTTTCAACTATTCAAACTGACAAATTCATGTTTCTTCCATGCGAAACGGCGATTTATGAGAAATTACGATAAAATTGCTGTTTTAAACTTGCAAAAACATAGAAAAACGCTGTTTTGAACTATTCAAACTGGCAAATTCATGTTTCTTTCGTGTGAAACGGCGATTTATGAGAAATGACGATAAAATTGCTGTTTTAAACTTGCAAAAACATAGAAAAACGCTGTTTTTAACTATTCAAACTGATAAATTCATATTTCTTTCGTGCGAAACGGCGATTTATGAGAAATGACGATTAAATTGCTGTTTTAAACTTGCAAAAACATAGAAAAACGCTGTTTTGAACTATTCAAACTGACAAATTCATGTTTCTTTCGTGTGAAACGGCGATTTATGAGAAATGACGATAAAATTGCTGTTTTAAACTTGCAAAAACATAGAAAAACCCTGTTTTGAACTATTCAAACTGACAAATTCATGTTTCTTTCGTGTGAAACGGCGATTTATGAGAAATGACGATAAAATTGCTGTTTTCAACTTGCAAAAACATAGAAAAACGCTGTTTTGAACTATTCATACTGACAAATTCATGTTTCTTTCGTGTGAAACGGCGATTTATGAGAAATGACGATAAAATTGCTGTTTTAAACTTGCAAAAACATAGAAAAACGCTGTTTTGAACTACTCAAACTGACAAATTCATGTTTCTTTCGTGCGAAACGGCGATTTATGATAAAAGACGATAAAATTGCTGTTTTAAACTTGCAAAAACATAGAAAAACGCTGTTTTGAACTATTCAAACTGACAAATTCATGTTTCATTCGTGTGAAACGGCGATTTATGAGAAATGACGATAAAATTGCTGTTTTAAACATGCAAAAACATAGAAAAACGCTGTTTTGAACTATTAAAACTGACAAATTCATGTTTCTTTCGTGCGAAACGGCGATTTATGAGAAATGACGATAAAATTGCTGTTCTAAACTTGCAAAAACATAGAAAAACGCTGTTTTGAACTATTCAAACTGTCAAATTCATGTTTCTTTCGTGCGAAACGGCGATTTATGAGAAATGGCGATAAAATTGCTGTTTTAAACTTGCAAAAACATAGAAAAACGCTGTTTTCAACTATTCAAACTGATAAATTCATGTTTCTTACGTTCCAAACGGTGGATTTTTGTGAAATCACGATAAAATTGCTGTTTTAAACTTGCAAAAACATTGAAAAACGCTGTTTTCAACTATTCAAACTGACAAATTCATGTTTCTTCCGTGCGAAACGGCGATTTATGAGAAATTACGATAAAATTGCTGTTTTAAACTTGCAAAAACATAGGAAAACGCTGTTTTGACCTATTCAAACTGACAAATTCATGTTTCTTTCGTGTGAAACGGCGATTTATGAGAAATGACGATAAAATTGCTGTTTTAAACTTACAAAAACATAGAAAAACGCTGTTTTGAACTACTCAAACTGACAAATTCATGTTTCTTTCGTGCGAAACGGCGATTTATGATAAATGACGATAAGATTGCTGTTTTAATATTGCAAAAACATAGAAAAACGCTGTTTTGAACTATTCAAACTGACAAATTCATGTTTCTTTCGTGTGAAACGGCGATTTATGAGAAATGACATTAAAATTGCTGTTTTAAACTTGCAAAAACATAGAAAAACGCTGTTTTGAACTATTCAAACTGACAAATTCATGTTTCTTTCGTGCGAAACGGCGATTTATGAGAAATGACGAAAAAATTGCTGTTTTAAACTTGCAAAAACATAGAAAAACGCTGTTTTCAACTATTCAAACTGATAAATTCATGTTTCTTACGTTCGAAACGGTGGATTTTTGTGAAATCACGATAAAATTTCTGTTTTAAACTTGCAAAAACATAGAAAAACGCTGTTTTGAACTATTCAAACTGATAAATTCATGTTTCTTACGTTGGAAACGGTGGATTTTTGTGAAATCACGATAAAATTGCTGTTTTAAACTTGCAAAGACATTGAAAAACGCTGTTTTCAACTATTCAAACTGACAAATTCATGTTTCTTCCGTGCGAAACGGCGATTTATGAGAAATTACGATAAAATTGCTGTTTTAAACTTGCAAAAACATAGAAAAACGCTGTTTTGAACTATTCAAACTGGCAAATCCATGTTTCTTTCGTGTGAAACGGCGATTTATGAGAAATGACGATAAAATTGCTGTTTTAAACTTGCAAAAACATAGAAAAACGCTGTTTTGAACTATTCAAACTGACAAATTCATGTTTCTTACGTTGAAAACGGTGGATTTTTGTGAAATCACGATAAAATTGCTGTTTTAAAATTGCAAAAACATTGAAAAACGCTGTTTTGAACTATTCAAACTGATAAATTCATGTTTCTTACGTTGGAAACGGTGGATTTTTGTGAAATCACGATAAAATTGCTGTTTTAAAATTGCAAAAACATTGAAAAACGCTGTTTTCAACTATTCAAACTGACAAATTCATGTTTCTTCCGTGCGAAACGCCGATTTATGAGAAATGACGATAAAATTGCTGTTTTAAACTTGCAAAAACATAGAAAAACGCTGTTTTGAACTATTCAAACTGACAAATTCATGTTTCTTACGTTGGAAACGGTGGATTTTTGTGAAATCCCGTTAAAATTGCTGTTTTAAACTTGCAAAAACATAGAAAAACGCTGTTTTGAACTATTCAAACTGACAAATTCATGTTTCTTTTGTGCGAAACGGCGAATTATGAGAAATGACGATAAAATTGCTGTTTTAAACTTGCAAAAACACAGAAAAACGCTGTTTTGAACTATTCAAACTGATAAATTCATGTTTCCTACTTTGGAAACGGTGGATTTTTGTGAAATCACGTTAAAATTGCTGTTTTAAACCTGCAAAAACATTGAAAAACGATGTTTTTAACTATTCAAACTGACAAATTTATGTTTCTTCCGTGCGAAACGGCGATTTATGAGAAATAACGAAAAAATTGCTGTTTTAAACTTGCAAAAACATAGAAAAACGCTGTTTTGAACTATTTAAACTTGCAAAAACATAGAAAAACGCTGTTTTGAACTATTCAAACTGACAAATTTATGTTTCTTTCGTGCGAAACGGCGATTTATGATAAATGACGATAATATTGCTGTTTTAAACTTGCAAAAACATAGAAAAACGCTGTTTTGAACTATTCAAACTGATAAATTCATGTTTCTTACGTTGGAAACGGTGGATTTTGGTGAAATCACGGTAAAATTGCTGTTTTAAAATTGCAAAAACATTGAAAAACGCTGTTTTGAACTATTCAAACTGATAAATTCATGTTTCTTACGTTGGAAACGGTGGATTTTTGTGAAATCACGATAAAATTGCTGTTTTAAACTTGCAAAAACATAGAAAAACGCTGTTTTGAACTATTCAAACTGACAAATTCATGTTTCTTTCGTGCGAAACGGCGATTTATGATAAATGACGATAAAATTGCTGTTTTAAACTTGCAAAAACATAGAAAAACGCTGTTTTCAACTATTCAAACTGATAAATTCATGTTTCTTACGTTCGAAACGGTGGATTTTTGTGAAATCCCGTTAAAATTGCTGTTTTAAACTTGCAAAAACATTGAAAAACGCTGTTTTCAACTATTCAAACTGATAAATTCATGTTTCTTACGTTGGAAACGGTGGATTTTTGTGAAATCACGATAAAATTGCTGTTTTAAACTTGCAAAAACATTGAAAAACGCTGTTTTCAACTATTCAAACTGACAAATTCATGTTTCTTCCGTGCGAAACGGCGATTTATGAGAAATGACGATAAAATTGCTGTTTTAAACTTGCAAAAACTTTTAAAAACGCTGTTTTGAACTATTCAAACTGGCAAATTCATGTTTCTTTCGTGTGAAACGGCGATTTATGAGAAATGACGATAAAATTGCTGTTTTAAACTTGCAAAAACATAGAAAAACGCTGTTTTGAACTATTCAAACTGACAAATTCATGTTTCTTACGTTGGAAACGGTGGATTTTTGTGAAATCACGATAAAATTGCTGTTTTAAAATTGCAAAAACATTGAAAAACGCTGTTTTGAACTATTCAAACTGATAAATTCATGTTTCTTACGTTGGAAACGGTGGTTTTTTGTGAAATCACGATAAAATTGCTGTTTTAAAATTGCAAAAACATTGAAAAACGCTGTTTTCAACTATTCTAACTGACAAATTCATGTTTCTTCCGTGCGAAACGGCGATTTATGAGAAATGACGATAAAATTGCTGTTTTAAACTTGCAAAAACATAGAAAAACGCTGTTTTGAACTATTCAAACTGACAAATTCATGTTTCTTACGTTGGAAACGGTGGATTTTTGTGAAATCACGATAAAATTGCTGTTTTAAACTTGCAAAAACATAGAAAAACGCTGTTTTGAACTATTCAAACTGTCAAATTCATGTTTCTTACGTTGGAAACGGTGGATTTTTGTGAAATCCCGTTAAAATTGCTGTTTTAAACTTGCAAAAACATAGAAAAACGCTGTTTTGAACTATTCAAACTGACAAATTCATGTTTCTTTTGTGCGAAACGGCGAATTATGAGAAATGACGATAAAATTGCTGTTTTAAACTTGCAAAAACACAGAAAAACGCTGTTTTGAACTATTCAAACTGATAAATTCATGTTTCTTACGTTGGAAACGGTGGATTTTTGTGAAATCACGTTAAAATTGCTGTTTTAAACCTGCAAAAACATTGAAAAACGATGTTTTTAACTATTCAAACTGACAAATTTATGTTTCTTCCGTGCGAAACGGCGATTTATGAGAAATAACGAAAAAATTGCTGTTTTAAACTTGCAAAAACATAGAAAAACGCTGTTTTGAACTATTTAAACTGACAAATTCATGTTTCTTCCGTGCGAAACGGCGATTTATGAGAAATGACGAAAAAATTGCTGTTTTAAACTTGTAAAAACATAGAAAAACGCTGTTTTGAACTATTCAAACTGACAAATTTATGTTTCTTTCGTGCGAAACGGCGATTTATGATAAATGACGATAATATTGCTGTTTTAAACTTGCAAAAACATAGAAAAACGCTGTTTTGAACTATTCAAACTGATAAATTCATGTTTCTTACGTTGGAAACGGTGGATTTTTGTGAAATCACGATAAAATTGCTGTTTTAAAATTGCAAAAACATTGAAAAACGCTGTTTTGAACTATTCAAACTGATAAATTCATGTTTCTGACGTTGGAAACGGTGGATTTTTGTGAAATCACGATAAAATTGTTGTTTTAAAATTGCAAAAACTTTGAAAAACTCTGTTTTGAACTATTCAAACTGACAAATTCATGTTTCTTTCGTGCGAAACGGCGATTTATGATAAATGACGATAATATTGCTGTTTTAAACTTGCAAAAACATAGAAAAACGCTGTTTTGAACTATTCAAACTGATAAATTCATGTTTCTTACGTTGGAAACGGTGGATTTTTGTGAAATCACGATAAAATTGCTGTTTTAAACTTGCAAAAACATAGAAAAACGCTGTTTTGAACTATTCAAACTGACAAATTCATGTTTCTTACGTTGGAAACGGTGGATTTTTGTGAAATCACGATAAAATTGCTGTTTTAAAATTGCAAAAACATTGAAAAACGCTGTTTTGAACTATTCAAACTGATAAATTCATGTTTCTTACGTTGTAAACGGTGGATTTTTGTGAAATCACGATAAAATTGCTGTTTTAAAATTGCAAAAACATTGAAAAACGCTGTTTTCAACTATTCAAACTGACAAATTCATGTTTCTTCCGTGCGAAACGGCGATTTATGAGAAATGACGATAAAATTGCTGTTTTAAACTTGCAAAAACATAGAAAAACGCTGTTTTGAACTATTCAAACTGACAAATTCATGTTTCTTACGTTGGAAACGGTGGATTTTTGTGAAATCACGATAAAATTGCTGTTTTAAACTTGCAAAAACATAGAAAAACGCTGTTTTGAACTATTCAAACTGGCAAATTCATGTTTCTTTCGTGTGAAACGGCGATTTATGAGAAATGACGATAAAATTGCTGTTTTAAACTTGCAAAAACATAGAAAAACGCTGTTTTGAACTATTCAAACTGATAAATTCATGTTTCTTACGTTGGAAACGGTGGATTTTTGTGAAATCACGTTAAAATTGCTGTTTTAAACCTGCAAAAACATTGAAAAACGATGTTTTTAACTATTCAAACTGACAAATTCATGTTTCTTCCGTGCGAAACGGCTATTTATGAGAAATGACGAAAAAATTGCTGTTTTAAACTTGCAAAAACATAGAAAAACGCTGTTTTGAACTATTCAAACTGACAAATTCATGTTTCTTTCGTGCGAAACGGCGATTTATGAGAAATGACGATAAAATTGCTGTTTTAAACTTGCAAAAACATAGAAAAACGCTGTTTTGAACTATTCAAACTGATAAATTCATGTTTCTTACGTTGGAAACGGTGGATTTTTGTGAAATCACGTTAAAATTGCTGTTTTAAACCTGCAAAAACATTGAAAAACGATGTTTTTAACTATTTAAACTGACAAATTCATGTTTCTTCCGTGCGAAACGGCGATTTATAAGAAATGACGAAAAAATTGCTGTTTTAAACTTGCAAAAACATAGAAAAACGCTATTTGAACTATTCAAACTGACAAATTCATGTTTCTTTCGTGCGAAACGGCGATTTATGATAAATGACGATAATATTGCTGTTTTAAACTTGCAAAAACATAGAAAAACGCTGTTTTGAACTATTCAAACTGACAAATTCATGTTTCTTCCGTGCGAAACGGCGATTTATGAGAAATGACGAAAAAATTGCTGTTTTAAACTTGTAAAAACATAGAAAAACGCTGTTTTGAACTATTCAAACTGACAAATTTATGTTTCTTTCGTGCGAAACGGCGATTTATGATAAATGACGATAATATTGCTGTTTTAAACTTGCAAAAACATAGAAAAACGCTGTTTTGAACTATTCAAACTGATAAATTCATGTTTCTTACGTTGGAAACGGTGGATTTTTGTGAAATCACGTTAAAATTGCTGTTTTAAACCTGCAAAAACATTGAAAAACGATGTTTTTAACTATTCAAACTGACAAATTTATGTTTCTTCCTTGCGAAACGGCGATTTATGAGAAATAACGAAAAAATTGCTGTTTTAAACTTGCAAAAACATAGAAAAACGCTGTTTTGAACTATTTAAACTGACAAATTCATGTTTCTTCCGTGCGAAACGGCGATTTATGAGAAATGACGAAAAAATTGCTGTTTTAAACTTGTAAAAACATAGAAAAACGCTGTTTTGAACTATTCAAACTGACAAATTTATGTTTCTTTCGTGCGAAACGGCGATTTATGATAAATGATGATAATATTGCTGTTTTAAACTTGCAAAAACATAGAAAAACGCTGTTTTGAACTATTCAAACTGATAAATTCATGTTTCTTACGTTGGAAACGGTGGATTTTTGTGAAATCACGATAAAATTGCTGTTTTAAAATTGCAAAAACATTGAAAAACGCTGTTTTGAACTATTCAAACTGATAAATTCATGTTTCTGACGTTGGAAACGGTGGATTTTTGTGAAATCACGATAAAATTGTTGTTTTAAAATTGCAAAAACTTTGAAAAACGCTGTTTTGAACTATTCAAACTGACAAATTCATGTTTCTTTCGTGCGAAACGGCGATTTATGATAAATGACGATAATATTGCTGTTTTAAACTTGCAAAAACATAGAAAAACGCTGTTTTGAACTATTCAAACTGATAAATTCATGTTTCTTACGTTGGAAACGGTGGATTTTTGTGAAATCACGATAAAATTGCTGTTTTAAACTTGCAAAAACATAGAAAAACGCTGTTTTGAACTATTCAAACTGACAAATTCATGTTTCTTACGTTGGAAACGGTGGATTTTTGTGAAATCACGATAAAATTGCTGTTTTAAAATTGCAAAAACATTGAAAAACGCTGTTTTGAACTATTCAAACTGATAAATTCATGTTTCTTACGTTGGAAACGGTGGATTTTTGTGAAATCACGATAAAATTGCTGTTTTAAAATTGCAAAAACATTGAAAAACGCTGTTTTCAACTATTCAAACTGACAAATTCATGTTTCTTCCGTGCGAAACGGCGATTTATGAGAAATGACGATAAAATTGCTGTTTTAAACTTGCAAAAACATAGAAAAACGCTGTTTTGAACTATTCAAACTGACAAATTCATGTTTCTTACGTTGGAAACGGTGGATTTTTGTGAAATCACGATAAAATTGCTGTTTTAAACTTGCAAAAACATAGAAAAACGCTGTTTTGAACTATTCAAACTGGCAAATTCATGTTTCTTTCGTGTGAAACGGCGATTTATGAGAAATGACGATAAAATTGCTGTTTTAAACTTGCAAAAACATAGAAAAACGCTGTTTTGAACTATTCAAACTGATAAATTCATGTTTCTTACGTTGGAAACGGTGGATTTTTGTGAAATCACGTTAAAATTGCTGTTTTAAACCTGCAAAAACATTGAAAAACGATGTTTTTAACTATTCAAACTGACAAATTCATGTTTCTTCCGTGCGAAACGGCGATTTATGAGAAATGACGAAAAAATTGCTGTTTTAAACTTGCAAAAACATAGAAAAACGCTGTTTTGAACTATTCAAACTGACAAATTCATGTTTCTTTCGTGCGAAACGGCGATTTATGAGAAATGACGATAAAATTGCTGTTTTAAACTTGCAAAAACATAGAAAAACGCTGTTTTAAACTATTCAAACTGATAAATTCATGTTTCTTACGTTGGAAACGGTGGATTTTTGTGAAATCACGTTAAAATTGCTGTTTTAAACCTGCAAAAACATTGAAAAACGATGTTTTTAACTATTTAAACTGACAAATTCATGTTTCTTCCGTGCGAAACGGCGATTTATGAGAAATGACGAAAAAATTGCTGTTTTAAACTTGCAAAAACATAGAAAAACGCTGTTTTGAACTATTCAAACTGACAAATTCATGTTTCTTTCGTGCGAAACGGCGATTTATGATAAATGACGATAATATTGCTGTTTTAAACTTGCAAAAACATAGAAAAACGCTGTTTTGAACTATTCAAACTGACAACTTCATGTTTCTTACGTGTGAAACGGCGATTTATGAGAAATGACGATAAAATTGCTGTTTTAAACTTGCAAAAACATAGAAAAACGATGTTTTCAACTATTCAAACTGACAAATTCATGTTTCTTCCGTGCGAAACAACGATTTATGAGAAATTACTATAAAATTGCTGTTTTAAACTAGCAAAAACATAGAAAAACGCTGTTATGAACTATTCAAACTGACAAATTCATGTTTCTTTTGTGTGAAACGGCGATTTATGAGAAATGACGATAAAATTGCTGTTTTAAACTTGCAAAAACATAGAAAAACGCTGTTTTCAACTATTCAAACTGATAAATTCATGTTTCTTACGTTCGAAACGGTGGATTTTTGTAAAATCACGATAAAATTGCTGTTTTAAACTTGCAAAAACATAGAAAAACGCTGTTTTGAACTATTCAAACTGATAAATTCATGTTTCTTACGTTGGAAACGGTGGATTTTTGTGAAATCACGATAAAATTGCTGTTTTAAACTTGCAAAAACATAGAAAAACGCTGTTTTGAATTATTCAAACTGGCAAATTCATGTTTCTTTCGTGTGAAACGGCGATTTATGAGAAATGACGATAAAATTGCTGTTTTAAACTTGCAAAAACATAGAAAAACGCTGTTTTGAACTATTCAAACTGATAAATTCATGTTTCTTACGTTGGAAACGGTGGATTTTTGTGAAATCACGTTAAAATTGCTGTTTTAAACCTGCAAAAACATTGAAAAACGATGTTTTTAACTATTTAAACTGACAAATTCATGTTTCTTCCGTGCGAAACGGCGATTTATGAGAAATTACGATAAAATTGCTGTTTTAAACTTGCAAAAACATAGAAAAACGCTGTTTTGAACTATTCAAACTGATAAATTCATGTTTCTTACGTTCGAAACGGTGGATTTTTGTGAAATCCCGTTAAAATTGCTGTTTTAAACTTGCAAAAACATTGAAAAACGCTGTTTTCAACTATTCAAACTGATAAATTCATGTTTCTTACGTTGAAAACGGTGGATTTTTGTGAAATCACGATAAAATTGCTGTTTTAAACTTGCAAAAACATTGAAAAACGCTGTTTTCAACTATTCAAACTGACAAATTCATGTTTCTTCCGTGCGAAACGGCGATTTATGAGAAATTACGATAAAATTGCTGTTTTAAACTTGCAAAAACATAGAAAAACGCTGTTTTGAACTATTCAAACTGACAAATTCATGTTTCTTACGTTGGAAACGGTGGATTTTTGTGAAATCACGATAAAATTGCTGTTTTAAACTTGCAAAAACATAGAAAAACGCTGTTTTGAACTATTCAAACTGGCAAATTCATGTTTCTTTCGTGTGAAACGGCGATTTATGAGAAATGACGATAAAATTGCTGTTTTAAACTTGCAAAAACATAGAAAAACGCTGTTTTGAACTATTTAAACTGACAAATTCATGTTTCTTACGTTGGAAACGGTGGATTTTTGTGAAATCACGATAAAATTGCTGTTTTAAAATTGCAAAAACATTGAAAAACGCTGTTTTCAACTATTCAAACTGACTAATTCATGTTTCTTCCGTGCGAAACGGCGATTTATGAGAAATAACGATAAAATTGCTGTTTTAAACTTGCAAAAACATAGAAAAACGCTGTTTTGAACTATTCAAACTGACAAATTCATGTTTCTTACGTTGGAAACGGTGGATTTTTGTGAAATCACGATAAAATTGCTGTTTTAAACTTGCAAAAACATAGAAAAACGCTGTTTTGAACTATTCAAACTGACAAATTCATGTTTCTTACTTTGGAAACGGTGGATTTTTGTGAAATCCCGTTAAAATTGCTGTTTTAAACTTGCAAAAACATAGAAAAACGCTGTTTTGAACTATTCAAACTGACAAATTCATGTTTCTTTCGTGCGAAACGGCGATTTATGAGAAATGACGATAAAATTGCTGTTTTAAACTTGCAAAAACACAGAAAAACGCTGTTTTGAACTATTCAAACTGATAAATTCATGTTTCTTACGTTGGAAACGGTGGATTTTTGTGAAATCACGTTAAAATTGCTGTTTTAAACCTGCAAAAACATTGAAAAACGATGTTTTTAACTATTCAAACTGACAAATTCATGTTTCTTCCGTGCGAAACGGCGATTTATGAGAAATGACGAAAAAATTGCTGTTTTAAACTTGCAAAAACATAGAAAAACGCTGTTTTGAACTATTCAAACTGACAAATTCATGTTTCTTCCGTGCGAAACGGCGATTTATGAGAAATGACGAAAAAATTGCTGTTTTAAACTTGCAAAAACATAGAAAAACGCTGTTTTGAACTATTCAAACTGACAAATTCATGTTTCTTTCGTGCGAAACGGCGATTTATGATAAATGACGATAATATTGCTGTTTTAAACTTGCAAAAACATAGAAAAACGCTGTTTTGAACTATTCAAACTGATAAATTCATGTCTCTTACGTTGGAAACGGTGGATTTTTGTGAAATCACGATAAAATTGCTGTTTTAAAATTGCAAAAACATTGAAAAACGCTGTTTTGAACTATTCAAACTGATAAATTCATGTTTCTTACGTTGGAAACGGTGGATTTTTGTGAAATCACGATAAAATTGCTGTTTTAAAATTGCAAAAACATTGAAAAACGCTGTTTTGAACTATTCAAACTGACAAATTCATGTTTCTTTCGTGCGAAACGGCGATTTATGATAAATGACGATAATATTGCTGTTTTAAACTTGCAAAAACATAGAAAAACGCTGTTTTGAACTATTCAAACTGATAAATTCATGTTTCTTACTTTGGAAACGGTGGATTTTTGTGAAATCACGATAAAATTGCTGTTGTAAACTTGCAAAAACATAGAAAAACGCTGTTTTGAACTATTCAAACTGACAAATTCATGTTTCTTACGTTGGAAACGGTGGATTTTTGTGAAATCACGATAAAATTGCTGTTTTAAACTTGCAAAAACATAGAAAAACGCTGTTTTGAACTATTCAAACTGACAAATTCATGTTTCTTACGTTGGAAACGGTGGATTTTTGTGAAATCCCGTTAAAATTGCTGTTTTAAACTTGCAAAAACATAGAAAAACGCTGTTTTGAACTATTCAAACTGACAAATTCATGTTTCTTTCGTGCGAAACGGCGATTTATGAGAAATGACGATAAAATTGCTGTTTTAAACTTGCAAAAACACAGAAAAACGCTGTTTTGAACTATTCAAACTGATAAATTCATGTTTCTTACGTTGGAAACGGTGGATTTTTGTGAAATCACGTTAAAATTGCTGTTTTAAACCTGCAAAAACATTGAAAAACGATGTTTTTAACTATTCAAACTGACAATTTCATGTTTCTTCCGTGCGAAACGGCGATTTATGAGAAATGACGAAAAAATTGCTGTTTTAAACTTGCAAAAACATAGAAAAACGCTGTTTTGAACTATTCAAACTGACAAATTCATGTTTCTTCCGTGCGAAACGGCGATTTATGAGAAATGACGAAAAAATTGCTGTTTTAAACTTGCAAAAACATAGAAAAACGCTGTTTTGAACTATTCAAACTGACAAATTCATGTTTCTTTCGTGCGAAACGGCGATTTATGATAAATGACGATAATATTGCTGTTTTAAACTTGCAAAAACATAGAAAAACGCTGTTTTGAACTATTCAAACTGATAAATTCATGTCTCTTACGTTGGAAACGGTGGATTTTTGTGAAATCACGATAAAATTGCTGTTTTAAAATTGCAAAAACATTGAAAAACGCTGTTTTGAACTATTCAAACTGACAAATTCATGTTTCTTACGTTGGAAACGGTGGATTTTTGTGAAATCACGATAAAATTGCTGTTTTAAAATTGCAAAAACATTGAAAAACGCTGTTTTGAACTATTCAAACTGACAAATTCATGTTTCTTTCGTGCGAAACGGCGATTTATGATAAATGACGATAATATTGCTGTTTTAAACTTGCAAAAACATAGAAAAACGCTGTTTTGAACTATTCAAACTGATAAATTCATGTTTCTTACGTTGGAAACGGTGGATTTTTGTGAAATCACGATAAAATTGCTGTTTTAAACTTGCAAAAACATAGAAAAACGCTGTTTTGAACTATTCAAACTGACAAATTCATGTTTCTTACGTTGGAAACGGTGGATTTTTGTGAAATCACGATAAAATTGCTGTTTTAAAATTGCAAAAACATTGAAAAACGCTGTTTTGAACTATTCAAACTGATAAATTCATGTTTCTCACGTTGGAAACTGTGGATTTTTGTGAAATCACGATAAAATTGCTGTTTTAAAATTGCAAAAACATTGAAAAACGCTGTTTTCAACTATTCAAACTGACAAATTCATGTTTCTTCCGTACGAAACGGCGATTTATGAGAAATGACGATAAAATTGCTGTTTTAAACTTGCAAAAACATAGAAAAACGCTGTTTTGAACTATTCAAACTGACAAATTCATGTTTCTTACGTTGGAAACGGTGGATTTTTGTGAAATCACGATAAAATTGCTGTTTTAAACTTGCAAAAACATAGAAAAACGCTGTTTTGAACTATTCAAACTGGCAAATTCATGTTTCTTTCGTGTGAAACGGCGATTTATGAGAAATGACGATAAAATTGCTGTTTTAAACTTGCAAAAACATAGAAAAACGCTGTTTTGAACTATTCAAACTGATAAATTCATGTTTCTTACGTTGGAAACGGTGGATTTTTGTAAAATCACGTTAAAATTGCTGTTTTAAACCTGCAAAAACATTAAAAAACGATGTTTTTAACTATTCAAACTGACAAATTCATGTTTCTTCCGTGCGAAACGGCGATTTATGAGAAATGACGAAAAAATTGCTGTTTTAAACTTGCAAAAACATAGAAAAACGCTGTTTTGAACTATTCAAACTGACAAATTCATGTTTCTTCCGTGCGAAACGGCGATTTATGAGAAATGACGAAAAAATTGCTGTTTTAAACTTGCAAAAACATAGAAAAACGCTGTTTTGAACTATTCAAACTGACAAATTCATGTTTCTTTCGTGCGAAACGGCGATTTATGATAAATGACGATAATATTGCTGTTTTAAACTTGCAAAAACATAGAAAAACGCTGTTTTGAACTATTCAAACTGATAAATTCATGTCTCTTACGTTGGAAACGGTGGATTTTTGTGAAATCACGATAAAATTGCTGTTTTAAAATTGCAAAAACATTGAAAAACGCTGTTTTGAACTATTCAAACTGATAAATTCATGTTTCTTACGTTGGAAACGGTGGATTTTTGTGAAATCACGATAAAATTGCTGTTTTAAAATTGCAAAAACATTGAAAAACGCTGTTTTGAACTATTCAAACTGACAAATTCATGTTTCTTTCGTGCGAAACGGCGATTTATGATAAATGACGATAATATTGCTGTTTTAAACTTGCAAAAACATAGAAAAACGCTGTTTTGAACTATTCAAACTGATAAATTCATGTTTCTTACGTTGGAAACGGTGGATTTTTGTGAAATCACGATAAAATTGCTGTTGTAAACTTGCAAAAACATAGAAAAACGCTGTTTTGAACTATTCAAACTGACAAATTCATGTTTCTTACGTTGGAAACGGTGGATTTTTGTGAAATCACGATAAAATTGCTGTTTTAAAATTGCAAAAACATTGAAAAACGCTGTTTTCAACTATTCAAACTGACTAATTCATGTTTCTTCCGTGCGAAACGGCGATTTATGAGAAATGACGATAAAATTGCTGTTTTAAACTTGCAAAAACATAGAAAAACGCTGTTTTGAACTATTCAAACTGACAAATTCATGTTTCTTACGTTGGAAACGGTGGATTTTTGTGAAATCACGATAAAATTGCTGTTTTAAACTTGCAAAAACATAGAAAAACGCTGTTTTGAACTATTCAAACTGACAAATTCATGTTTCTTACGTTGGAAACGGTGGATTTTTGTGAAATCCCGTTAAAATTGCTGTTTTAAACTTGCAAAAACATAGAAAAACGCTGTTTTGAACTATTCAAACTGACAAATTCATGTTTCTTTCGTGCGAAACGGCGATTTATGAGAAATGACGATAAAATTGCTGTTTTAAACTTGCAAAAACACAGAAAAACGCTGTTTTGAACTATTCAAACTGATAAATTCATGTTTCTTACGTTGGAAACGGTGGATTTTTATGAAATCACGTTAAAATTGCTGTTTTAAACCTGCAAAAACATTGAAAAACGATGTTTTTAACTATTCAAACTGACAAATTCATGTTTCTTCCGTGCGAAACGGCGATTTATGAGAAATGACGAAAAAATTGCTGTTTTAAACTTGCAAAAACATAGAAAAACGCTGTTTTGAACTATTCAAACTGACAAATTCATGTTTCTTCCGTGCGAAACGGCGATTTATGAGAAATGACGAAAAAATTGCTGTTTTAAACTTGCAAAAACATAGAAAAACGCTGTTTTGAACTATTCAAACTGACAAATTCATGTTTCTTTCGTGCGAAACGGCGATTTATGATAAATGACGATAATATTGCTGTTTTAAACTTGCAAAAACATAGAAAAACGCTGTTTTGAACTATTCAAACTGATAAATTCATGTCTCTTACGTTGGAAACGGTGGATTTTTGTGAAATCACGATAAAATTGCTGTTTTAAAATTGCAAAAACATAGAAAAACGCTGTTTTGAACTATTCAAACTGATAAATTCATGTTTCTTACGTTGGAAACGGTGGATTTTTGTGAAATCACGATAAAATTGCTGTTTTAAACTTGCAAAAACATAGAAAAACGCTGTTTTGAACTATTCAAACTGACAAATTCATGTTTCTTACGTTGGAAACGGTGGATTTTTGTGAAATCACGATAAAATTGCTGTTTTAAAATTGCAAAAACATTGAAAAACGCTGTTTTGAACTATTCAAACTGATAAATTCATGTTTCTCACGTTGGAAACGGTGGATTTTTGTGAAATCACGATAAAATTGCTGTTTTAAAATTGCAAAAACATTGAAAACGCTGTTTTCAACTATTCAAACTGACAAATTCATGTTTCTTCCGTACGAAACGGCGATTTATGAGAAATGACGATAAAATTGCTGTTTTAAACTTGCAAAAACATAGAAAAACGCTGTTTTGAACTATTCAAACTGGCAAATTCATGTTTCTTTCGTGTGAAACGGCGATTTATGAGAAATGACGATAAAATTGCTGTTTTAAACTTGCAAAAACATAGAAAAACGCTGTTTTGAACTATTCAAACTGATAAATTCATGTTTCTTACGTTGGAAACGGTGGATTTTTGTAAAATCACGTTAAAATTTCTGTTTTAAACCTGCAAAAACATTAAAAAACGATGTTTTTAACTATTCAAACTGACAAATTCATGTTTCTTCCGTGCGAAACGGCGATTTATGAGAAATGACGAAAAAATTGCTGTTTTAAACTTGCAAAAACATAGAAAAACGCTGTTTTGAACTATTCAAACTGACAAATTCATGTTTCTTCCGTGCGAAACGGCGATTTATGAGAAATGACGAAAAAATTGCTGTTTTAAACTTGCAAAAACATAGAAAAACGCTGTTTTGAACTATTCAAACTGACAAATTCATGTTTCTTTCGTGCGAAACGGCGATTTATGATAAATGACGATAATATTGCTGTTTTAAACTTGCAAAAACATAGAAAAACGCTGTTTTGAACTATTCAAACTGATAAATTCATGTCTCTTACGTTGGAAACGGTGGATTTTTGTGAAATCACGATAAAATTGCTGTTTTAAAATTGCAAAAACATTGAAAAACGCTGTTTTGAACTATTCAAACTGATAAATTCATGTTTCTTACGTTGGAAACGGTAAATTTTTGTGAAATCACGATAAAATTGCTGTTTTAAAATTGCAAAAACATTGAAAAACGCTGTTTTGAACTATTCAAACTGACAAATTCATGTTTCTTTCGTGCGAAACGGCGATTTATGATAAATGACGATAATATTGCTGTTTTAAACTTGCAAAAACATAGAAAAACGCTGTTTTGAACTATTCAAACTGATAAATTCATGTTTCTTACGTTGGAAACGGTGGATTTTTGTGAAATCACGATAAAATTGCTGTTTTAAACTTGCAAAAACATAGAAAAACGCTGTTTTGAACTATTCAAACTGACAAATTCATGTTTCTTACGTTGGAAACGGTGGATTTTTGTGAAATCACGATAAAATTGCTGTTTTAAAATTGCAAAAACATTGAAAAACGCTGTTTTGAACTATTCAAACTGATAAATTCATGTTTCTCACGTTGGAAACGGTGGATTTTTGTGAAATTACGATAAAATTGCTGTTTTAAAATTGCAAAAACATTGAAAAACGCTGTTTTCAACTATTCAAACTGACAAATTCATGTTTCTTCCGTACGAAACGGCGATTTATGAGAAATGACGATAAAATTGCTGTTTTAAACTTGCAAAAACATAGAAAAACGCTGTTTTGAACTATTCAAACTGACAAATTCATGTTTCTTACGTTGGAAACGGTGGATTTTTGTGAAATCACGATAAAATTGCTGTTTTAAACTTGCAAAAACATAGAAAAACGCTGTTTTGAACTATTCAAACTGGCAAATTCATGTTTCTTTCGTGTGAAACGGCGATTTATGAGAAATGACGATAAAATTGCTGTTTTAAACTTGCAAAAACATAGAAAAACGCTGTTTTGAACTATTCAAACTGATAAATTCATGTTTCTTACGTTGGAAACGGTGGATTTTTGTAAAATCACGTTAAAATTGCTGTTTTAAACCTGCAAAAACATTGAAAAACGATTTTTTTAACTATTCAAACTGACAAATTCATGTTTCTTCCGTGCGAAACGGCGATTTATGAGAAATGACGAAAAAATTGCTGTTTTAAACTTGCAAAAACATAGAAAAACTGTTACGTTTCATTTTTACCCTGCGATCATTATCCTACTTTTCTGATTTCCTTGCATATTCCTATCGTTCATATTCTTGTTCTTGTCATTTATTCCTCCTGTAGTTAATTTATTTCCTCCGTAAAGTTGCTGAAAGTTAGTTAACCAGTTAGATGTTTTATGTATTTCAATGTTTACAATAGTACCATACCTGTCAAAAGCTTTGTAGCTCTGATTTTAGTTTATTTCAACCTTGATTTAACTTCCGCATCGTAGTTATCTAAACTGTGTTCGTTTTAGTATCTTCATTTCACTACTTACCTCATTCAGTTCCCAGATTTCATTATCCATTCATCATTCATCTCGTTTGTGTGGATTCTTCATTCACCTTGCTCGTCAGCTGTCTGTGACAGGTGTCACGTGACCATTTGGCTGTCTTGTAATTTCGTTCCGGTATACCACCAGTTGTACCTTTCTTTTTTGAGGCAAGCCTACGGCGAGGGCGCGTGAACTCCCACGATGCTGAATGAACTGCGTGAATTTACTTGATTGTTCTTGAGATTTTTAACGAAACCGTGACTTGTAGTTTTGCAGTCAGATTGTGAAGTTGTGTTTTTTGCGAGTAGTTTTTCGTAATTGAGTTACGAGAACTAGACCAAGTATTTTGGGATTTTAAAATTCACACTTGTTAGAATATTGTGTTTATTCTACGGCTAGGCCGGATTCTGCATCTGACACGAATTTAAAACTATTCTTTTAGCCGCATACCATCTTAGGTAAGACTTAGATCAGTTAAGAGAGATTCAGCATCGTCATAAGTTCATGTTCCTAACTCCGTTTTTCTTTTCAGGCTATTTTTTTTGTACCTATTTGTACGTATCTGTACGTTTTATACGTAATTATTTCTATTTATGCGTATTTATCTACTATTGGTTAGTATTGAGTCAGCCATTATTGAGACATTAAGACTCGAACCTTGGTACATTTTCGCTGGTTCGCATTATTTGTGCTGTTGGAGAGCACTATTACCTGGGAAACAATTTGCGTCCCGATTGCAATTCCAATTTGCAAGGAACATCTCGCCATCCATTAGCGAGACAATACGTGACGTCACCACATCCTCCCGATCCGTGGCTCGCATTTGTCACCATCTTGCTGGGACGTAGCTTCGTGCCCGCTCGGAATCCATCGGACACCTGCCGACCGCCAAGCCACTCGACACCAGGACACTTCCAACTCACAGCTAAGCAATACCACCATTTCCATTTTATTTTTACTGTTATTATTTTTACTTGCGCTATTTTTTTGTCTCATTCTATATTATTTATATGTATATTTGTTATTTGATTGTTCATTCGGGACAAGTTAAATGCACTTGCGTGTACGGGACATTCCAATCCACTTTGTTGTTGAGCGTAGACCATTTTTTACTGCGACAGCGTTGTGTTGCGCGTGCGACCGTAGTCCGAAGGACTGCCTGATATTTAACAATTGCGCCGAGTATTCACAGGGTGGTACCATCGCGTCGAGTACGTCGTTGCGCTACCTTGCATTCACTCTGGGTCTTGTTGGCCCGCATTCCTTCCGATACCGCGACTCACGGCGACCCCCCGCGACCGCCAGTCCTTTTCATTTTGGAGCTCAAGTTATTGGACGTTCCAGTGCCGTTCGGCATACGTTGTCCGCGTTTTGTATCATTAATTTAAGCATTTCAATATACTTATTTGTTATTAAATCTCGCGCTGCTTATTTGCATCACTATTGCTACCTGCCTTTTATCCAATATTATCCTGCGAAGTTGTCGGTCCCTTCAGTTGAGCTGTCGACGCCTTTCGACCGACTGGCGCCCACCGAATTGCAGAAACTATCTCCCACGTTCGATTTCGTCGAACCACGCCTTCTCCATCTGAGCGACAGCGAGGCTCAACCCAGGATAATCGCTACCACTGATAAGTCCAAAGCCGGGTTGATTTATTTGCAACCTCCAGGGGAGCGTAGCAAAACGCTTTTTTGAACTATTCAAACTGACAAATTCATGTTTCTTTCGTGCGAAACGGCGATTTATGAGAAATGACGATAAAATTGCTGTTTTAAACTTGCAAAAACATAGAAAAACGCTGTTTTGAACTATTCAAACTGACAAATTCATGTTTCTTTCGTGCGAAACGGCGATTTATGATAAATGACGATAATATTGCTGTTTTAAACTTGCAAAAACATAGAAAAACGCTGTTTTGAACTATTCAAACTGATAAATTCATGTTTCTTACTTTGGAAACGGTGGATTTTTGTGAAATCACGATAAAATTGCTGTTTTAAAATTGCAAAAACATTGAAAAACGCTGTTTTCAACTATTCAAACTGACAAATTCATGTTTCTTCCGTGCGAAACGGCGATTTATGAGAAATGACGATAAAATTGCTGTTTTAAACTTGCAAAAACATAGAAAAACGCTGTTTTGAACTATTCAAACTGACAAATTCATGTTTCTTTCGTGCGAAACGGCGATTTATGAGAAATGACGATAAAATTGCTGTTTTAAACTTGCAAAAACATAGAAAAACGCTGTTTTGAACTATTCAAACTGATAAATTCATGTTTCTTACGTTGGGAACGGCGGATTTTTGTGAAATCACGTTAAAATTGCTGTTTTAAACCTGCAAAAACATTGAAAAACGATGTTTTTAACTATTCAAACTGACAAATTCATGTTTCTTCCGTGCGAAACGGCGATTTATGAGAAATGACGAAAAAATTGCTGTTTTAAACTTGCAAAAACATAGAAAAACGCTGTTTTGAACTATTTAAACTGACAAATTCATGTTTCTTACGTTGGAAACGGTGGATTTTTATGAAATCCCGTTAAAATTGCTGTTTTAAACTTGCAAAAACATAGAAAAACGCTGTTTTGAACTATTCAAACTGATAAATTCATGTTTCTTACGTTGGAAACGGTGGATTTTTGTGAAATCACGATAAAATTGCTGTTTTAAACTTGCAAAAACATTGAAAAACGCTGTTTTCAACTATTCAAACTGACAAATTCATGTTTCTTCCGTGCGAAACGGCGATTTATGAGAAATTACGATAAAATTGCTGTTTTAAACTTGCAAAAACATAGAAAAACGCTGTTTTGAACTATTCAAACTGGCAAATTCATGTTTCTTTCGTGTGAAACGGCGATTTATGAGAAATGACGATAAAATTGCTGTTTTAAACTTGCAAAAACATAGAAAAACGCTGTTTTGAACTATTCAAACTGACAAATTCATGTTTCTTCCGTTAGAAACGGCGATTTATGAGAAATTACGATAAAATTGCTGTTTGAAACTTGCAAAAACATAGAAAAACGCTATTTTCAACTATTCAAACTGACAAATTCATGTTTCTTCCGTGCGAAACAAAGATTTATGAGAAATTACTATAAAAATGCTGTTTTAAACTTGCAAAAACATAGAAAAACTCTGTTATGAACTATTCAAACTGACAAATTCATGTTTCTTTCGTGTGAAACGGCGATTTATGAGAAATGACGATAAAATTGCTGTTTTAAACTTGCAAAAACATAGAAAAACGCTGTTTTTAACTATTCAAACTGATAAATTCATATTTCTTTCGTGCGAAACGGCGATTTATGAGAAATGACGATAAAATTGCTGTTTTAAACTTGCAAAAACATAGAAAAACGTTGTTTTGAACTATTCAAACTGACAAATTCATGTTTCTTTCGTGTGAAACGGCGATTTATGAGAAATGACGATAAAATTGCTGTTTTAAACTTGCAAAAACATAGAAAAACTCTGTTTTGAACTATTCAAACTGACAAATAAATGTTTCTTTCGTGTGAAACGGCGATTTATGAGAAATGACGATAAAATTGCTGTTTTCAACTTGCAAAAACATAAAAAAACGCTGTTTTGAACTATTCAAACTGACAAATTCATGTTTCTTCCGTGCGAAACGGCGATTTATGAGAAATTACGATAAAATTGCTGTTTTAAACTTGCAAAAACATAGAAAAACGCTGTTTTGAACTATTCAAACTGATAAATTCATGTTTCTTACGTTGGAAACGGTGGATTTTTGTGAAATCACGATAAAATTGCTGTTTTAAAATTGCAAAAACATTGAAAAACGCTGTTTTCAACTATTCAAACTGACAAATTCATGTTTCTTCCGTGCGAAACGGCGATTTATGAGAAATGACGATAAAATTGCTGTTTTAAACTTGCAAAAACATAGAAAAACGCTGTTTTGAACTATTCAAACTGACAAATTCATGTTTCTTACGTTGGAAACGGTGGATTTTTGTGAAATCACGATAAAATTGCTGTTTTAAACTTGCAAAAACATAGAAAAACGCTGTTTTGAACTATTCAAACTGGCAATTTCATGTTTCTTTCGTGTGAAACGGCGATTTATGAGAAATGACGATAAAATAGCTGTTTTAAACTTGCAAAAACATAGAAAAACGCTGTTTTGAACTATTCAAACTGACAAATTCATGTTTCTTACGTTGGAAACGGTGGATTTTTGTGAAATCCCGTTAAAATTGCTGTTTTAAACTTGCAAAAACATAGAAAAACGCTGTTTTGAACTATTCAAACTGACAAATTCATGTTTCTTTCGTGCGAAACGGCGATTTATGAGAAATGACGATAAAATTGCTGTTTTAAACTTGCAAAAACATAGAAAAACGCTGTTTTGAACTATTCAAACTGATAAATTCATGTTTATTACGTTGGAAACGGTGGATTTTTGTGAAATCACGTTAAAATTGCTGTTTTAAACCTGCAAAAACATTGAAAAACGATGTTTTTAACTATTCAAACTGACAAATTCATGTTTCTTCCGTGCGAAACGGCGATTTATGAGAAATGACGAAAAAATTGCTGTTTTAAACTTGCAAAAACATAGAAAAACGCTGTTTTGAACTATTTAAACTGACAAATTCATGTTTCTTTTGTGTGAACTGGCGATTTATGAGAAATGACGATAAAATTGCTGTTTTAAACTTGCAAAAACATAGAAAAACGCTGTTTTGAACTATTTAAACTGACAAATTCATGTTTCTTACGTTGGAAACGGTGGATTTTTGTGAAATCACGATAAAATTGCTGTTTTAAACTTGCAAAAACATAGAAAAACGCTGTTTTGAACTATTCAAACTGATAAATTCATGTTTCTTACGTTGGAAACGGTGGATTTTTGTGAAATCACGATAAAATTGCTGTTTTAAACTTGCAAAAACATTGAAAAACGCTGTTTTCAACTATTCAAACTGACAAATTCATGTTTCTTCCGTGCGAAACGGCGATTTATGAGAAATTACGATAAAATTGTTGTTTTAAACTTGCAAAAACATAGAAAAACGCTGTTTTGAACTATTCAAACTGGCAAATTCATGTTTCTTTCGTGTGAAACGGCGATTTATGAGAAATGACGATAAAATTGCTGTTTTAAACTTGCAAAAACATAGAAAAACGCTGTTTTGAACTATTCAAACTGACAAATTCATGTTTCTTCCGTGCAAAACGGCGATTTATGAGAAATTACGATAAAATTGCTGTTTTAAACTTGCAAAAACATAGAAAAACGCTGTTTTCAACTATTCAAACTGACAAATTCATGTTTCTTCTGTGCGAAACAAAGATTTATGAGAAATTACTATAAAATTGCTGTTTTAAACTTGCAAAAACATAGATAAACGCTGTTATGAACTATTCAAACTGACAAATTCTTGTTTCTTTCGTGTGAAACGGCGATTTATGAGAAATGACGATAAAATTGCTGTTTTAAACTTGCAAAAACATAGAAAAACGCTGTTTTTAACTATTCAAACTGATAAATTCATATTTCTTTCGTGCGAAACGGCGATTTATGAGAAATGACGTTAAAATTGCTGTTTTAAACTTGCAAAAACATAGAAAAACGTTGTTTTGAACTATTCAAACTGACAAATTCATGTTTCTTTCGTGTGAAACGGCGATTTATGAGAAATGACGATAAAATTGCTGTTTTAAACTTGCTAAAACATAGAAAAACCCTGTTTTGAACTATTCAAACTGACAAATAAATGTTTCTTTCGTGTGAAACGGCGATTTATGAGAAATGACGATAAAATTGCTGTTTTCAACTTGCAAAAACATAGAAAAACGCTGTTTTGAACTATTCAAACTGACAAATTCATGTTTCTTCCGTGCGAAACGGCGATTTATGAGAAATTACGATAAAATTGCTGTTTTAAACTTGCAAAAACATAGAAAAACCCTGTTTTGAACTATTCAAACTGACAAATAAATGTTTCTTTCGTGTGAAACGGCGATTTATGAGAAATTACGATAAAATTGCTGTTTTAAACTTGCAA
Organism: Poecilus cupreus; assembly: GCA_963942605.1. NCBI lineage: Eukaryota > Metazoa > Arthropoda > Insecta > Coleoptera > Carabidae > Poecilus > Poecilus cupreus. Next base: position 50,918 of record CAWWDY010001721.1, on the reverse strand, counting down.
AAACATAGAAAAACGCTGTTTTGAACTATTCAAACTGGCAAATTCATGTTTCATTCGTGTGAAACGGTGATTTATGAGAAATGACGATAAAATTGCTGTTTTAAACTTGCAAAAACATAGAAAAACGCTGTTTTGAACTATTCAAACTGACAAATTCATGTTTCTTCCGTGCAAAACGGCGATTTATGAGAAATTACGATAAAATTGCTGTTTTAAACTTGCAAAAACTTAGAAAAACGCTGTTTTCAACTATTCAAACTGACAAATTCATGTTTCTTCCGTGCGAAACAAAGATTTATGAGAAATTACTATAAAATTGCTGTTTTAAACTTGCAAAAACATAGATAAACGCTGTTATGAACTATTCAAACTGACAAATTCATGTTTCTTTCGTGTGAAACGGCGATTTATGAGAAATGACGATAAAATTGCTGTTTTAAACTTGCAAAAACATAGACAAACGCTGTTTTTAACTATTCAAACTGATAAATTCATATTTCTTTCGTGCGAAACGGCGATTTATGAGAAATGACGATAAAATTGCTGTTTTAAACTTGCAAAAACATAGAAAAACGTTGTTTTGAACTATTCAAACTGACAAATTCATGATTCTTTCGTGTGAAACGGCGATTTATGAGAAATGACGATAAAATTGCTGTTTTAAACTTGCTAAAACATAGAAAAACCCTGTTTTGAACTATTCAAACTGACAAATAAATGTTTCTTTCGTGTGAAACGGCGATTTATGAGAAATGACGATAAAATTGCTGTTTTCAACTTGCAAAAACATAGAAAAACGCTGTTTTGAACTATTCAAACTGACAAATTCATGTTTCTTCCGTGCGAAACAAAGATTTATGAGAAATTACTATAAAAATGCTGTTTTAAACTTGCAAAAACATAGAAAAACGCTGTTATGAACTATTCAAACTGACAAATTCATGTTTCTTTCGTGTGAAACGGCGATTTATGAGAAATGACGATAAAATTGCTGTTTTAAACTTGCAAAAACATAGAAAAACGCTGTTTTTAACTATTCAAACTGATAAATTCATATTTCTTTCGTGCGAAACGGCGATTTATGAGAAATGACGATAAAATTGCTGTTTTAAACTTGCAAAAACATAGAAAAACGTTGTTTTGAACTATTCAAACTGACAAATTCATGTTTCTTTCGTGTGAAACGGCGATTTATGAGAAATGACGATAAAATTGCGGTTTTAAACTTGCAAAAACATAGAAAAACCCTGTTTTGAACTATTCAAACTGACAAATAAATGTTTCTTTCGTGTGAAACGGCGATTTATGAGAAATTACGATAAAATTGCTGTTTTAAACTTGCAAAAACATAGAAAAACTCTGTTTTGAACTATTCAAACTGGCAAATTCATGTTTCATTCGTGTGAAACGGTGATTTATGAGAAATGACGATAAAATTGCTGTTTTAAACTTGCAAAAACATAGAAAAACGCTGTTTTGAACTATTCAAACTGACAAATTCATGTTTCTTCCGTGCAAAACGGCGATTTATGAGAAATTACGATAAAATTGCTGTTTTAAACTTGCAAAAACTTAGAAAAACGCTGTTTTCAACTATTCAAACTGACAAATTCATGTTTCTTCCGTGCGAAACAAAGATTTATGAGAAATTACTATAAAATTGCTGTTTTAAACTTGCAAAAACATAGATAAACGCTGTTATGAACTATTCAAACTGACAAATTCATGTTTCTTTCGTGTGAAACGGCGATTTATGAGAAATGACGATAAAATTGCTGTTTTAAACTTGCAAAAACATAGACAAACGCTGTTTTTAACTATTCAAACTGATAAATTCATATTTCTTTCGTGCGAAACGGCGATTTATGAGAAATGACGATAAAATTGCTGTTTTAAACTTGCAAAAACATAGAAAAACGTTGTTTTGAACTATTCAAACTGACAAATTCATGATTCTTTCGTGTGAAACGGCGATTTATGAGAAATGACGATAAAATTGCTGTTTTAAACTTGCTAAAACATAGAAAAACCCTGTTTTGAACTATTCAAACTGACAAATAAATGTTTCTTTCGTGTGAAACGGCGATTTATGAGAAATGACGATAAAATTGCTGTTTTCAACTTGCAAAAACATAGAAAAACGCTGTTTTGAACTATTCAAACTGACAAATTCATGTTTCTTCCGTGCGAAACAAAGATTTATGAGAAATTACTATAAAAATGCTGTTTTAAACTTGCAAAAACATAGAAAAACGCTGTTATGAACTATTCAAACTGACAAATTCATGTTTCTTTCGTGTGAAACGGCGATTTATGAGAAATGACGATAAAATTGCTGTTTTAAACTTGCAAAAACATAGAAAAACGCTGTTTTTAACTATTCAAACTGATAAATTCATATTTCTTTCGTGCGAAACGGCGATTTATGAGAAATGACGATAAAATTGCTGTTTTAAACTTGCAAAAACATAGAAAAACGTTGTTTTGAACTATTCAAACTGACAAATTCATGTTTCTTTCGTGTGAAACGGCGATTTATGAGAAATGACGATAAAATTGCGGTTTTAAACTTGCAAAAACATAGAAAAACCCTGTTTTGAACTATTCAAACTGACAAATAAATGTTTCTTTCGTGTGAAACGGCGATTTATGAGAAATGACGATAAAATTGCTGTTTTCAACTTGCAAAAACATAGAAAAACGCTGTTTTAAACTATTCAAACTGACAAATTCATGTTTCTTCCGTGCGAAACGGCGATTTATGAGATATTACGATAAAATTTCTGTTTTAAACTTGCAAAAACATAGAAAAACGCTGTTTTGAACTATTCAAACTGATAAATTCATGTTTCTTACGTTGGAAACGGTGGATTTTTGTGAAATCACGATAAAATTGCTGTTTTAAAATTGCAAAAACATTGAAAAACGCTGTTTTCAACTATTCAAACTGACAAATTCATGTTTCTTCCGTGCGAAACGGCGATTTATGAGAAATGACGATAAAATTGCTGTTTTAAACTTGCAAAAACATTGAAAAACGATGTTTTTAACTATTCAAACTGACAAATTCATGTTTCTTCCGTGCGAAACGGCGATTTATGAGAAATGACGAAAAAATTGCTGTTTTAAACTTGCAAAAACATAGAAAAACGCTGTTTTGAACTATTTAAACTGACAAATTCATGTTTCTTTCGTGTGAACTGGCGATTTATGAGAAATGACGATAAAATTGCTGTTTTAAACTTGCAAAAACATAGAAAAACGCTGTTTTGAACTATTTAAACTGACAAATTCATGTTTCTTACGTTGGAAACGGTGGATTTTTGTGAAATCACGATAAAATTGCTGTTTTAAACTTGCAAAAACATAGAAAAACGCTGTTTTGAACTATTCAAACTGATAAATTCATGTTTCTTACGTTGGAAACGGTGGATTTTTGTGAAATCACGATAAAATTGCTGTTTTAAACTTGCAAAAACATTGAAAAACGCTGTTTTCAACTATTCAAACTGACAAATTCATGTTTCTTCCGTGCGAAACGGCGATTTATGAGAAATTACGATAAAATTGTTGTTTTAAACTTGCAAAAACATAGAAAAACGCTGTTTTGAACTATTCAAACTGGCAAATTCATGTTTCTTTCGTGTGAAACGGCGATTTATGAGAAATGACGATAAAATTGCTGTTTTAAACTTGCAAAAACATAGAAAAACGCTGTTTTGAACTATTCAAACTGACAAATTCATGTTTCTTCCGTGCGAAACGGCGATTTATGAGAAATTACGATAAAATTGCTGTTTTAAACTTGCAAAAACATAGAAAAACGCTGTTTTGAACTATTTAAACTGACAAATTCATGTTTATTACGTTGGAAACGGTGGATTTTTGTGAAATCCCGTTAAAATTGCTGTTTTAAACTTGCAAAAACATAGAAAAACGCTGTTTTGAACTATTCAAACTGATAAATTCATGTTTCTTACGTTGGAAACGGTGGATTTTTGTGAAATCACGATAAAATTGCTGTTTTAAACTTCCAAAAACATTGAAAAACGCTGTTTTCAACTATTCAAACTGACAAATTCATGTTTCTTCCGTGCGAAACGGCGATTTATGAGAAATTACGATAAAATTGCTGTTTTAAACTTGCAAAAACATAGAAAAACGCTGTTTTGAACTATTCAAACTGGCAAATTCATGTTTCATTCGTGTGAAACGGTGATTTATGAGAAATGACGATAAAATTGCTGTTTTAAACTTGCAAAAACATAGAAAAACGCTGTTTTGAACTATTCAAACTGACAAATTCATGTTTCTTCCGTGCAAAACGGCGATTTATGAGAAATTACGATAAAATTGCTGTTTTAAACTTGCAAAAACATAGAAAAACGCTGTTTTCAACTATTCAAACTGACAAATTCATGTTTATTACGTTGGAAACGGTGGATTTTTGTGAAATCCCGTTAAAATTGCTGTTTTAAACTTGCAAAAACATAGAAAAACGATGTTTTGAACTATTCAAACTGATAAATTCATGTTTCTTACGTTGGAAACGGTGGATTTTTGTGAAATCACGATAAAATTGCTGTTTTAAACTTCCAAAAACATTGAAAAACGCTGTTTTCAACTATTCAAACTGACAAATTCATGTTTCTTCCGTGCGAAACGGCGATTTATGAGAAATTACGATAAAATTGCTGTTTTAAACTTGCAAAAACATAGAAAAACGCTGTTTTGAACTATTCAAACTGGCAAATTCATGTTTCATTCGTGTGAAACGGTGATTTATGAGAAATGACGATAAAATTGCTGTTTTAAACTTGCAAAAACATAGAAAAACGCTGTTTTGAACTATTCAAACTGACAAATTCATGTTTCTTCCGTGCAAAACGGCGATTTATGAGAAATTACGATAAAATTGCTGTTTTAAACTTGCAAAAACATAGAAAAACGCTGTTTTCAACTATTCAAACTGACAAATTCATGTTTCTTCCGTGCGAAACAAAGATTTATGAGAAATTACAATAAAATTGCTGTTTTAAACTTGCAAAAACATAGATAAACGCTGTTATGAACTATTCAAACTGACAAATTCATGTTTCTTTCGTGTGAAACGGCGATTTATGAGAAATGACGATAAAATTGCTGTTTTAAACTTGCAAAAACATAGAAAAACGCTGTTTTTAACTATTCAAACTGATAAATTCATATTTCTTTCGTGCGAAACGGCGATTTATGAGAAATGACGTTAAAATTGCTGTTTTAAACTTGCAAAAACACAAGATAAACGCTGTTATGAACTATTCAAACTGACAAATTCATGTTTCTTTCGTGTGAAACGGCGATTTATGAGAAATGACGATAAAATTGCTGTTTTAAACTTGCAAAAACATAGAAAAACGCTGTTTTTAACTATTCAAACTGATAAATTCATATTTCTTTCGTGCGAAACGGCGATTTATGAGAAATGACGATAAAATTGCTGTTTTAAACTTGCAAAAACATTGAAAAACGATGTTTTTAACTATTTAAACTGACAAATTCTTGTTTCTTCCGTGCGAAACGGCGATTTATGAGAAATGACGAAAAAATTGCTGTTTTAAACTTGCAAAAACATAGAAAAACGCTGTTTTGAACTATTTAAACTGACAAATTCATGTTTCTTTCGTGTGAACTGGCGATTTATGAGAAATGACGATAAAATTGCTGTTTTAAACTTGCAAAAACATAGAAAAACGCTGTTTTGAGCTATTCAAACTGACAAATTCATGTTTCTTTCGTGCAAAACGGCGATTTATGAGAAATGACGATAAAATTGCTGTTTTAAACTTGCAAAAACATAGAAAAACGCTGTTTTGAACTATTCAAACTGACAAATTCATGTTTCTTTCGTGTGAAACGGCGATTTATGAGAAATGACGATAAGATTGCTGTTTTAAACTTGCAAAAACATAGAAAAACGCTGTTTTGAACTATTCAAACTGACAAATTCATGTTTCTTTCGTGCGAAACGGCGATTTATGAGAAATGACGATAAAATTGCTGTTTTAAACTTGCAAAAACATAGAAAAACGCTGTTTTGAACTATTAAAACTGATAAATTCATGTTTCTTACATTCGAAACGGTGGATTTTTGTGAAATCACGATAAAATTGCTGTTTTAAACTTGCAAAAACATAGAAAAACGCTGTTTTGACCTATTCAAACTGATAAATTCATGTTTCTTACGTTGGAAACGGTGGATTTTTGTGAAATCACGTTAAAATTGCTGTTTTAAACCTGCAAAAACATTGAAAAACGATGTTTTTAACTATTCAAACTGACAAATTCATGTTTCTTCCGTGCGAAACGGCGATTTATGAGAAATGACGAAAAAATTGCTGTTTTAAACTTGCAAAAACATAGAAAAACGCTGTTTTGAACTATTTAAACTGACAAATTCATGTTTCTTTCGTGTGAACTGGCGATTTATGAGAAATGACGATAAAATTGCTGTTTTAAACTTGCAAAAACATAGAAAAACGCTGTTTTGAGCTATTCAAACTGACAAATTCATGTTTCTTTCGTGCAAAACGGCGATTTATGAGAAATGACGATAAAATTGCTGTTTTAAACTTGCAAAAACATAGAAAAACGCTGTTTTGAACTATTCAAACTGACAAATTCATGTTTCTTTCGTGTGAAACGGCGATTTATGAGAAATGACGATAAGATTGCTGTTTTAAACTTGCAAAAACATAGAAAAACGCTGTTTTGAACTATTCAAACTGACAAATTCATGTTTCTTTCGTGCGAAACGGCGATTTATGAGAAATGACGATAAAATTGCTGTTTTAAACTTGCAAAAACATAGAAAAACGCCGTTTTGAACTATTCAAACTGACAAATTCGTGTTTCTTTCGTGTGAAACGGCGATTTATGAGAAATGACGATAAAATTGCTGTTTTAATCTTGCAAAAACATAGAAAAACGCTGTTTTGAACTATTCAAACTGACAAATTCATGTTTCTTCGTGCGAAACGGCGATTTATGAGAAATGACGATAAAATTGCTGTTTTAAACTTGCAAAAACATAGAAAAACGCTGTTTTCAACTATTCAAACTGATAAATTCATGTTTCTTACGTTCGATACGGTGGATTTTTGTGAAATCACGATAAAATTGCTGTTTTAAACTTGCAAAAACATAGAAAAACGCTGTTTTGAACTATTCAAACTGACAAATTCATGTTTCTTTCGTGTGAAAAGGCGATTTATGAGAAATGACGATAAAATTGCTGTTTTAAACTTGCAAAAACATAGAAAAACGCTGTTCTGAACTATTCAAACTGACAAATTCATGTTTCTTCCGTGCGAAACGGCGATTTATGAGAAATTACGATAAAATTGCTGTTTTAAACTTGCAAAAACATAGAAAAACGCTGTTTTGAACTATTCAAACTGACAAATTCATGTTTCTTTCGTGTGAAAAGGCGATTTATGAGAAATGACGATAAAATTGCTGTTTTAAACTTGCAAAAACATAGAAAAACGCTGTTCTGAACTACTCAAACTGACAAATTCATGTTTCTTTCGTGCGAAACGGCGATTTATGATAAATGACGATAAAATTGCTGTTTTAAACTTGCAAAAACATAGAAAAACGTTGTTTTGAACTATTCAAACTGACAAATTCATGTTTCTTCCGTGCGAAACGGCGATTTATGAGAAATTACGATAAAATTGCTGTTTTAAACTTGCAAAAACATAGAAAAACCCTGTTTTGAACTATTCAAACTGACAAATAAATGTTTCTTTCGTGTGAAACGGCGATTTATGAGAAATTACGATAAAATTGCTGTTTTAAACTTGCAAAAACATAGAAAAACGTTGTTTTGAACTATACAAACTGACAAATTCATGTTTCTTTCGTGTGAAACGGCGATTTATGAGAAATGACGATAAAATTGCTGTTTTAAACTTGCAAAAACATAGAAAAACCCTGTTTTGAACTATTCAAACTGACAAATAAATGTTTCTTTCGTGTGAAACGGCGATTTATGAGAAATGACGATAAAATTGCTGTTTTAAACTTGTAAAAACAAAGAAAAACGCTGTTTTGAACTATTCAAACTGGCAAATTCATGTTTCTTTCGTGTGAAACGGCGATTTATGAGAAATGACGATAAAATTGCTGTTTTTAACTTGCAAAAACATAGAAAAACGCTGTTTTGAACTATTCAAACTAACAAATTCATGTTTCTTCCGTGCGAAACGGCGATTTATGAGAAATTACGATAAAATTGCTGTTTTAAACTTGCAAAAACATAGAAAAACGCTGTTTTCAACTATTCAAACTGACAAATTCATGTTTCTTCCGTGCGAAACAAAGATTTATGAGAAATTACTATAAAATTGCTGTTTTTAACTTGAAAAAACATAGAAAAACGCTGTTATGAACTATTCAAACTGATAAATTCATATTTCTTTCGTGCGAAACGGCGATTAATGAGAAATGACGATAAAATTGCTGTTTTAAACTTGCAAAAACATAGAAAAACGTTGTTTTGAACTATTCAAACTGACAAATTCATGTTTCTTTCGTGTGAAACGGCGATTTATGAGAAATGACGATAAAATTGCTGTTTTAAACTTGCAAAAACATAGAAAAACCCTGTTTTGAACTATTCAAACTGACAAATAAATGTTTCTGTCGTGTGAAACGGCGATTTATGAGAAATGACGATAAAATTGCTGTTTTCAACTTGCAAAAACATAGAAAAACGCTGTTTTGAACTATTCAAACTGACAAATTCATGTTTCTTTCGTGCGAAACGGCGATTTATGAGAAATGACAATAAAATTGCTGTTTTAAACTTGAAAAAACATAGAAAAACGCTGTTTTCAACTATTCAAACTGATAAATTCATGTTTCTTACGTTCCAAACGGTGGATTTTTGTGAAATCACGATAAAATTGCTGTTTTAAACTTGCAAAAACATTGAAAAACGCTGTTTTCAACTATTCAAACTGACAAATTCATGTTTCTTCCGTGCGAAAATGCGATTTTTGAGAAATTACGATAAAATTGCTATTTTAAACTTGCAAAAACATAGAAAAACGCTGTTTTGAACTATTCAAACTGACAAATTCATGTTTCTTTCGTGTGAAACGGCGATTTATGAGAAATGACGATAAAATTGCTGTTTTAAACTTGCAAAAACATAGAAAAACGCTGTTTTCAACTATTCAAACTGATAAATTCATGTTTCTTACGTTCGAAACGGTGGATTTTTGTGAAATCACGATAAAATTGCTGTTTTAAACTTGCAAAAATATAGAAAAACGCTGTTCTCAACTATTCAAACTGATAGATTCATGTTTCTTACGTTGGAAACGGTGGATTTTTGTGAAATCACGATAAAATTGCTGTTTTAAACTTGCAAAAACATAGAAAACGCTGTTTTGAACTATCCAAACTGACAAATTCAGTTTTGTGGTTTGGGGTTCGAGGTTTGATGTTTGGGGTTGAGGTTTGGGGTTTGAGGTTTGGGGTTCGCGGTTTGAGGTTTGGGTTTTGGGTTCGGTGTTTGAGGTTTGGGGTTCGCGGTTTGAGGTTTGGGGTTGGGGTTCGGTGTTTGAGGTTTGGGGTTTGGATTTCGAGGCTTGAGGTTTGGGGTTCGAGGTTTGAGGTTTGGGGTTGAGGTTTGGGGTTTGAGGTTTGGGGTTGGGGGTTCGAGTTTTGGGCTTTGGGGTTGAGGTTTGGGGTTGAGGTTTAGGGATGAGGTTTGGGGTTGAGGTTTGGGGTTGAGGTTTGGGGTTGAGGTTTGGGGTTGAGGTTTGGGGTTGAGGTTTGGGGTTGAGGGTTGGGGTTGAGGTTTGGGGTTTGAGGTTAGGGATTTGGGGTTCGAAGTTTGAGGTTTGGGGTTTGAGGTTTGGGGTTGGGGGTTTGAGTTTTGGGGTTTGGGGTTGAGGTTTGGGGTTGAGGTATTAAACTTGCAAAAACATAGAAAAACGCTGTTTTGAACTATTCAAACTGACAAATTCATGTTTCTTTCGTGTGAAACGGCGATTTATGAGAAATGACGATAAAATTGCTGTTTTAAACTTGCAAAAACATAGAAAAACGCTGTTTTGAACTATTCAAACTGTCAAATTCATGTTTCTTTCGTGTGAACTGGCGATTTATGAGAAATGACGATAAAATTGCTGTTTTAAACTTGCAAAAACATAGAAAAACGCAGTTTTGAGCTATTCAAACTGACAAATTCATGTTTCTTTCGTGCAAAACGGCGATTTATGAGAAATGACGATAAAATTGCTGTTTTAAACTTGCAAAAACATAGAAAAACGCTGTTTTTAACTATTCAAACTGATAAATTCATGTTTCTTACGTTCCAAACGGTGGATTTTTGTGAAATCACGATAAAACTGCTGTTTTAAACTTGCAAAAACTTTGAAAAACGCTGTTTTCAACTATTCAAACTGACAAATTCATGTTTCTTCCGTGCGAAACGGCGATTTATGAGAAATTACGATAAAATTGCTGTTTTAAACTTGCAAAAACATAGAAAAACGCTGTTTTGAACTATTCAAACTGACAAATTCTTGTTTCTTTCGTGTGAAACGGCGATTTATGAGAAATGACGATAAAATTGCTGTTTTAAACTTGCAAAAACATAGAAAAACGCTGTTTTGAACTATTCAAACTGACAAATTCATGTTTCTTTCGTGCGAAACGGCGATTTATGAGAAATGACGATAAAATTGCTGTTTTAAACTTGCAAAAACATAGAAAAACCCTGTTTTGAACTATTCAAACTGACAAATAAATGTTTCTTTCGTGTGAAACGGCGATTTATGAGAAATGACAATAAAATTGCTGTTTTAAACTTGCAAAAACAAAGAAAAACGCTGTTTTGAACTATTCAAACTGGCAAATTCATGTTTCTTTCGTGTGAAACGGCGATTTATGAGAAATGACGATAAAATTGCTGTTTTTAACTTGCAAAAACATAGAAAAACGCTGTTTTGAACTATTCAAACTGACAAATTCATGTTTCTTCCGTGCGAAACGGCGATTTATGAGAAATTACGATAAAATTGCTGTTTTAAACTTGCAAAAACATAGAAAAACGCTGTTTTGAACTATTCAAATTGACAAATTCATGTTTCTTTCGTGTGAAAAGGCGATTTATGAGAAATGACGATAAAATTGCTGTTTTAAACTTGCAAAAACATAGAAAAACGCTGTTCTGAACTACTCAAACTGACAAATTCATGTTTCTTTCGTGCGAAACGGCGATTTATGATAAATGACGATAAAATTGCTGTTTTAAACTTGCAAAAACATAGAAAAACGTTGTTTTGAACTGTTCAAATTGACAAATTCATATTTCTTCCGTGCGAAACGGCGATTTATGAGAAATTACGATAAAATTGCTGTTTTAAACTTGCAAAAACATAGAAAAACCCTGTTTTGAACTATTCAAACTGACAAATAAATGTTTCTTTCGTGTGAAACGGCGATTTATGAGAAATTACGATAAAATTGCTGTTTTAAACTTGCAAAAACATAGAAAAACGTTGTTTTGAACTATACAAACTGACAAATTCATGTTTCTTTCGTGTGAAACGGCGATTTATGAGAAATGACGATAAAATTGCTGTTTTAAACTTGCAAAAACATAGAAAAACCCTGTTTTGAACTATTCAAACTGACAAATAAATGTTTCTTTCGTGTGAAACGGCGATTTATGAGAAATGACGATAAAATTGCTGTTTTAAACTTGCAAAAACAAAGAAAAACGCTGTTTTGAACTATTCAAACTGGCAAATTCATGTTTCTTTCGTGTGAAACGGCGATTTATGAGAAATGACGATAAAATTGCTGTTTTTAACTTGCAAAAACATAGAAAAACGCTGTTTTGAACTATTCAAACTGACAAATTCATGTTTCTTCCGTGCGAAACGGCGATTTATGAGAAATTACGATAAAATTGCTGTTTTAAACTTGCAAAAACATAGAAAAACGCTGTTTTCAACTATTCAAACTGACAAATTCATGTTTCTTCCGTGCGAAACAAAGATTTATGAGAAATTACTATAAAATTGCTGTTTTTAACTTGCAAAAACATAGAAAAACGCTGTTATGAACTATTCAAACTGACAAATTCATGTTTCTTTCGTGTGAAACGGCGATTTATGAGAAATGACGATAAAATTGCTGTTTTAAACTTGCAAAAACATAGAAAAACGCTGTTTTGAACTATTCAAACTGATAAATTCATATTTCTTTCGTGCGAAACGGCGATTTATGAGAAATGACGATGAAATTGCTGTTTTAAACTTGCAAAAACATAGAAAAACGTTGTTTTGAACTATTCAAACTGACAAATTCATGTTTCTTTCGTGTGAAACGGCGATTTATGAGAAATGACGATAAAATTGCTGTTTTAAACTTGCAAAAACATAGAAAAACCCTGTTTTGAACTATTCAAACTGACAAATAAATGTTTCTTTCGTGTGAAACGGCGATTTATGAGGAATGACGATAAAATTGCTGTTTTCAACTTGCAAAAACATAGAAAAACGCTGTTTTGAACAATTCAAACTGACAAATTCATGTTTCTTTCGTGCGAAACGGCGATTTATGAGAAATGACAATAAAATTGCTGTTTTAAACTTGAAAAAACATAGAAAAACGCTGTTTTCAACTATTCAAACTGATAAATTCATGTTTCTTACGTTCCAAACGGTGGATTTTTGTGAAATCACGATAAAATTGCTGTTTTAAACTTGCAAAAACATTGAAAAACGCTGTTTTCAACTATTCAAACTGACAAATTCATGTTTCTTCCGTGCGAAAATGCGATTTTTGAGAAATTACGATAAAATTGCTGTTTTAAACTTGCAAAAACATAGAAAAACGCTGTTTTGAACTATTCAAACTGACAAATTCATGTTTCTTTCATGTGAAACGGCGATTTATGAGAAATGACGATAAAATTGCTGTTTTAAACTTGCAAAAACATAGAAAAACGCTGTTTTCAACTATTCAAACTGATAAATTCATGTTTTTTACGTTCGAAACGGTGGATTTTTGTGAAATCACGATAAAATTGCTGTTTTAAACTTGCAAAAATATAGAAAAACGCTGTTTTCAACTATTCAAACTGATAGATTCATGTTTCTTACGTTGGAAACGGTGGATTTTTGTGAAATCACGATAAAATTGCTGTTTTAAACTTGCAAAAACATAGAAAACGCTGTTTTGAACTATCCAAACTGACAAATTCAGTTTTGTGGTTTGGGGTTCGAGGTTTGATGTTTGGGGTTGAGGTTTGGGGTTTGAGGTTTGGGGTTCGCGGTTTGAGGTTTGGGTTTTGGGTTCGGTGTTTGAGGTTTGGGGTTCGCGGTTTGAGGTTTGGGGTTGGGGTTCGGTGTTTGAGGTTTTGGGTTTGGGGTTCGAGGTTTGAGGTTTGGGGTTCGAGGTTTGAAGTTTGGGGTTGAGGTTTGGGGTTTGAGGTTTGGGGTTGGGGGTTCGAGTTTTGGGGTTTGGGGTTGAGGTTTGGGGTTGAGGTATTAAACTTGCAAAAACATAGAAAAACGCTGTTTTGAACTATTCAAACTGACAAATTCATGTTTCTTTCGTGTGAAACGGCGATTTATGAGAAATGACGATAAAATTGCTGTTTTAAACTTGCAAAAACATAGAAAAACGCTGTTTTGAACTATTCAAACTGACAAATTCATGTTTCTTACGTGTGAAACGGCGATTTATGAGAAATGATGATAAAATTGCTGTTTTAAACTTGCAAAAACATAGAAAAACGCTGTTTTGAACTATTCAAACTGACAAATTCATGTTTCTTTCGTGCGAAACGGCGATTTATGAGAAATGACGATAAAATTGCTGTTTTAAACTTGCAAAAACATAGAAAAACGCTGTTTTCAACTATTCAAACTGATAAATTCATGTTTCTTACGTTCCAAACGGGTGATTTTTGTGAAATCACGATAAAATTGCTGTTTTAAACTTGCAAAAACATTGAAAAACGCTGTTTTCAACTATTCAAACTGACAAATTCATGTTTCTTCCGTGCGAAACGGCGATTTATGAGAAATTACGATAAAATTGCTGTTTTAAACTTGCAAAAACATAGAAAAACGCTGTTTTGAACTATTCAAACGGACAAATTCATGTTTCTTTCGTGTGAAACGGCGATTTATGAGAAATGACGATAAAATTGCTGTTTTAAACTTGCAAAAAAAAGAAAAACGCTGTTTTGAACTACTCAAACTGACAAATTCATGTTTCTTCCGTGCGAAACGGCGATTTATGAGAAATTACTATAAAATTACTGTTATAAACTTGCAAAAACATAGAAAAACGCTGTTTTGAACTATTCAAACTGACAAATTCATGTTTCTTTCGTGTGAAACGGCGATTTATGAGAAATGACGATAAAATTGCTGTTTTAAACTTGCAAAAACATAGAAAAACGCTGTTTTCAACTATTCAAACTGACAAATTCATGTTTCTTCCGTGCGAAACGGCGATTTATGAGAAATTACGATAAAATTGCTGTTTTAAACTTGCAAAAGCATAGAAAAACGCTGTTTTGAACTATTCAAACTGACAAATTCATGTTTCTTTCGTGCGAAACGGCGATTTATGAGAAATGACGATAAATTGCTGTTTTAAACTTGCAAAAACATAGAAAAACGCTGTTTTCAACTATTCAAACTGATAAATTCATGTTTTTTACGTTCGAAACGGTGGATTTTTGTGAAATCACGATAAAATTGCTGTTTTAAACTTGCAAAAACATAGAAAAACGCTGTTTTGAACTATTCAAACTGACAAATTCATGTTTCTTACGTGTGAAACGGCGATTTATGAGAAATGACGATAAAATTGCTTTTTTAAACTTGCAAAAACATAGAAAAACGCTGTTTTCAACTTTTCAAACTGACAAATTCATGTTTCTTCCGTGCGAAACGGCGATTTATGAGAAATTACGATAAAATTGCTGTTTTAAACTTGCAAAAACATAGAAAAACGCTGTTTTGAACTATTCAAACTGACAAATTCATGTTTCTTTCGTGTGAAACGGCAATTTATGAGAAATGACGATAAAAGTGCTGTTTTAAACTTGCAAAAACATTGAAAAACGCTGTTTTCAACTATTCAAACTGACAAATTCATGTTTCTTCCGTGCGAAACGGCGATTTATGAGAAATTACGATAAAATTGCTGTTTTAAACTTGCAAAAACATAGAAAAACGCTGTTTTGAACTATTCAAACGGACAAATTCATGTTTCTTTCGTGTGAAACGGCGATTTATGAGAAATGACGATAAAATTGCTGTTTTAAACTTGCAAAAACATAGAAAAACGCTGTTTTCAACTATTCAAACTGATAAATTCATGTTTCTTACGTTCGAAACGGTGGATTTTTGTGAAATCACGATAAAATTGCTGTTTTAAACTTGCAAAAACATAGAAAAACGCTGTTTTGAACTACTCAAACTGACAAATTCATGTTTCTTCTGTGCGAAACGGCGATTTATGAGAAATTACTATAAAATTGCTGTTATAAACTTGCAAAAACATAGAAAAACGCTGTTTTGAACTATTCAAACTGACAAATTCATGTTTCTTTCGTGTGAAACGGCGATTTATGAGAAATGACGATAAAATTGCTGTTTTAAACTTGCAAAAACATAGTAAAACGCTGTTTTGAACTATTCAAACTGACAAATTCATGTTTCTTACGTGTGAAACGGCGATTTATGAGAAATGACGATAAAATTGCTGTTTTAAACTTGCAAAAACATAGAAAAACGCTGTTTTGAACTATTCAAACTGACAAATTCATGTTTCTTTCGTGCGAAACGGCGATTTATGAGAAATGACGATAAAATTGCTGTTTTAAACTTGCAAAAACATAGAAAAACGCTGTTTTCAACTATTCAAACTGATAAATTCATGTTTCTTACGTTCCAAACGGGAGATTTTTGTGAAATCACGATAAAATTGCTGTTTTAAACTTGCAAAAACATTGAAAAACGCTGTTTTCAACTATTCAAACTGACAAATTCATGTTTCTTCCGTGCGAAACGGCGATTTATGAGAAATTACGATAAAATTGCTGTTTTAAACTTGCAAAAACATAGAAAAACGCTGTTTTGAACTATTCAAACGGACAAATTCATGTTTCTTTCGTGTGAAACGGCGATTTATGAGAAATGACGATAAAATTGCTGTTTTAAACTTGCAAAAAAAAGAAAAACGCTGTTTTGAACTACTCAAACTGACAAATTCATGTTTCTTCCGTGCGAAACGGCGATTTATGAGAAATTACTATAAAATTACTGTTATAAACTTGCAAAAACATAGAAAAACGCTGTTTTGAACTATTCAAACTGACAAATTCATGTTTCTTTCGTGTGAAACGGCGATTTATGAGAAATGACGATAAAATTGCTGTTTTAAACTTGCAAAAACATATAAAAACGCTGTTTTCAACTATTCAAACTGACAAATTCATGTTTCTTCCGTGCGAAACGGCGATTTATGAGAAATTACGATAAAATTGCTGTTTTAAACTTGCAAAAGCATAGAAAAACGCTGTTTTGAACTATTCAAACTGACAAATTCATGTTTCTTTCGTGCGAAACGGCGATTTATGAGAAATGACGATAAATTGCTGTTTTAAACTTGCAAAAACATAGAAAAACGCTGTTTTCAACTATTCAAACTGATAAATTCATGTTTTTTACGTTCGAAACGGTGGATTTTTGTGAAATCACGATAAAATTGCTGTTTTAAACTTGCAAAAACATAGAAAAACGCTGTTTTGAACTATTCAAACTGACAAATTCATGTTTCTTACGTGTGAAACGGCGATTTATGAGAAATGACGATAAAATTGCTTTTTTAAACTTGCAAAAACATAGAAAAACGCTGTTTTCAACTATTCAAACTGACAAATTCATGTTTCTTCCGTGCGAAACGGCGATTTATGAGAAATTACGATAAAATTGCTGTTTTAAACTTGCAAAAACATAGAAAAACGCTGTTTTGAACTATTCAAACTGACAAATTCATGTTTCTTTCGTGTGAAACGGCAATTTATGAGAAATGACGATAAAATTGCTGTTTTAAACTTGCAAAAACATTGAAAAACGCTGTTTTCAACTATTCAAACTGACAAATTCATGTTTCTTCCGTGCGAAACGGCGATTTATGAGAAATTACGATAAAATTGCTGTTTTAAACTTGCAAAAACATAGAAAAACGCTGTTTTGAACTATTCAAACGGACAAATTCATGTTTCTTTCGTGTGAAACGGCGATTTATGAGAAATGACGATAAAATTGCTGTTTTAAACTTGCAAAAACATAGAAAAACGCTGTTTTGAACTATTCAAACTGACAAATTCTTGTTTCTTTCGTGCGAAACGGCGATTTATGAGAAATGACGATAAAATTGCTGTTTTAAACTTGCAAAAACATAGAAAAACGCTGTTTTCAACTATTCAAACTGATAAATTCATGTTTCTTAC
Source organism: Poecilus cupreus (assembly GCA_963942605.1). Taxonomy (NCBI): domain Eukaryota; kingdom Metazoa; phylum Arthropoda; class Insecta; order Coleoptera; family Carabidae; genus Poecilus; species Poecilus cupreus. Next base: position 33,370 of record CAWWDY010001721.1, on the reverse strand, counting down.
GTTCGAAACGGTGGATTTTTGTGAAATCACGATAAAATTGCTGTTTTAAACTTGCAAAAACATAGAAAAACGCTGTTTTGAACTACTCAAACTGACAAATTTATGTTTCTTCTGTGCGAAACGGCGATTTATGAGAAATTACTATAAAATTGCTGTTATAAACTTGCAAAAACATAGAAAAACGCTGTTTTGAACTATTCAAACTGACAAATTCATGTTTCTTTCGTGTGAAACGGCGATTTATGAATGACGATAAAATTGCTGTTTTAAACTTGCAAAAATATAGAAAAACGCTGTTTTGAACTAATCAAACTGACAAATTCATGTTTCTTCCGTGCGAAACGGCGATTTATGAGAAATTACTATAAAATTGCTGTTATAAACTTGCAAAAACATAGAAAAACGCTGTTTTGAACTATTCAAACTGACAAATTCATGTTTCTTTCGTGTGAAACGGCGATTTATGAGAAATGACGATAAAATTGCTGTTTTAAACTTGCAAAAACATAGAAAAACGCTGTTTTGAACTATTCAAACTGACAAATTCATGTTTCTTACGTGTGAAACGGCGATTTATGAGAAATGACGATAAAATTGCTGTTTTAAACTTGCAAAAACATAGAAAAACGCTGTTTTGAACTATTCAAACTGACAAATTCATGTTTCTTTCGTGCGAAACGGCGATTTATGAGAAATGACGATAAAATTGCTGTTTTAAACTTGCAAAAACATAGAAAAACGCTGTTTTCAACTATTCAAACTGATAAATTCATGTTTCTTACGTTCGAAACGGTGGATTTTTGTGAAATCACGATAAAATTGCTGCTTTAAACTTGCAAAAACATAGAAAAACGCTGTTTTGAACTACTCAAACTGATAAATTCATGTTTCTTCCGTGCGAAACGGCGATTTATGAGAAATTACTATAAAATTGCTGTTATAAACTTGCAAAAACATAGAAAAACGCTGTTTTGAACTATTCAATCTGACAAATTCATGTTTCTTTCGTGTGAAACGGCGATTTATGAGAAATGACGATAAAATTGCTGTTTTAAACTTGCAAAAAAAAAGAAAAACGCTGTTTTGAACTATTCAAACTGACAAATTCATGTTTCTTTCGTGTGAAACGGCGATTTATGAGAAATGACGATAAAATTGCTGTTTTAAACTTGCAAAAACATTGAAAAACGCTGTTTTCAACTATTCAAACTGACAAATTCATGTTTCTTCCGTGCGAAACGGCGATTTATGAGAAATTACGATAAAATTGCTGTTTTAAACTTGCAAAAACATAGAAAAACGCTGTTTTGAACTATTCAAACGGACAAATTCATGTTTCTTTCGTGTGAAACGGCGATTTATGAGAAATGACGATAAAATTGCTGTTTTAAACTTGCAAAAACATAGAAAAACGCTGTTTTGAACTATTCAAACTGACAAATTCTTGTTTCTTTCGTGCGAAACGGCGATATATGAGAAATTACTATAAAATTGCTGTTATAAACTTGCAAAAACATAGAAAAACGCTGTTTTGAACTATTCAAACTGACAAATTCATGTTTCTTTCGTGTGAAACGGCGATTTATGAGAAATGACGATAAAATTGCTGTTTTAAACTTGCAAAAACATAGAAAAACGCTGTTTTGAACTATTCAAACTGACAAATTCATGTTTCTTACGTGTGAAACGGCGATTTATGAGAAATGACGATAAAATTGCTGTTTTAAACTTGCAAAAACATAGAAAAACGCTGTTTTGAACTATTCAAACTGACAAATTCATGTTTCTTTCGTGCGAAACGGCGATTTATGAGAAATGACGATAAAATTGCTGTTTTAAACTTGCAAAAACATAGAAAAACGCTGTTTTCAACTATTCAAACTGATAAATTCATGTTTCTTACGTTCGAAACGGTGGATTTTTGTGAAATCACGATAAAATTGCTGCTTTAAACTTGCAAAAACATAGAAAAACGCTGTTTTGAACTACTCAAACTGATAAATTCATGTTTCTTCCGTGCGAAACGGCGATTTATGAGAAATTACTATAAAATTGCTGTTATAAACTTGCAAAAACATAGAAAAACGCTGTTTTGAACTATTCAAACTGACAAACTCATGTTTCTTTCGTGTGAAACGGCGATTTATGAAAAATGACGATAAAATTGCTGTTTTAAACTTGCAAAAAAAAAGAAAAACGCTGTTTTGAACTACTCAAACTGACAAATTCATGTTTCTTCCGTGCGAAACGGCGATTTATGAGAAATTACTATAAAATTGCTGTTATAAACTTGCAAAAACATAGAAAAACGCTGTTTTTAACTATTCAAACTGACAAATTCATGTTTCTTTCGTGTGAAACGGCGATTTATGAGAAATGACGATAAAATTGCTGTTTTAAACTTGCAAAAACATAGAAAAACGCTGTTTTGAACTATTCAAACTGACAAATTCATGTTTCTTACGTGTGAAACGGCGATTTATGAGAAATGACGATAAAATTGCTGTTTTAAACTTGCAAAAACATAGAAAAACGCTGTTTTGAACTATTCAAACTGACAAATTCATGTTTCTTTCGTGCGAAACATCTTTTGACGCCGAATATATGTTTTTAGTTTGTACAGTAAGTTATTAGAATATATGTTTGTAGGATAGACAATATTGCACTGTTGCTAGGCAAATTTGCTGTTTTTCCGAGAATTAGGGTTACTTTGAGGGCACTACCTGCTGCCTGACAAAATTGTAGGAGTGATGTACAAGACACGAGCCAAGCAACATTCTTTCTTGAACCTTGAGACCAAGCGTTGGTTATTCACCAAACTTGTACATAGTGTTATAAAGCGTGTAAATATTAAAAACCTAGTTTCGATCCACACCTTCATACAGTCCACTTAATCACACAATAACCACAACAAGTTTGGTCCTTCAAACCGGATCGGAATCAGGAAGCATCGTGGTATCCAGCATTAAGCCGTCGAAATACATCGACGCGAGTAGCAGCTGAACCACTAGCGACATCACCATCAGCGTGGCAGTGCACCAGGACGTCAACATCGACGTTAGTAGCTGCATAACCCACCACCGACATCACCATCAGCGTGGCAGTGCACTAGGACGTCAATATCGACGTTAGTAGCTGCATAACCCACCATCAGGCCGTGTCAGCCGGAAACCGGTAAGTCTAATCTTTCCTTGTTCTATAAATTCCCATACAAGTGTCTCGATTTGGTAGCAAGAAAATATTAAAAATGGAGTTGGAACAATTAATTAGAGCACGTGCAACACTCAAAGGTAAATTAACGCGTAATGATAACTTTGTTAAAAGATTTACTAATGAAGACACTATCAATTTAATTAAATCGCGTATTAGTGTATTAAATGACGCAATGAAAGAATTTGATGAAGTTCAGGGTAAAATCGAAAAACTTGATAAAGACGAAATTACTTCTGACGAACGGGATACATTCGAAACAAAATATTTTGAAATAGTGGCTAATATTCAAGATATCATAGATAGCCGTGAATCGATAGCAGCTAGACCGGATTCAGAGGCGTCACGCTCAAACTCATCCTCCCAGTCTACGGCAGATATTAATCTAAAATTACCTCCTCTTAATCTGCCTCAATTTGACGGTAATTACTCAAACTGGCAACATTTTTATGATATATTTAATTCGTTAATCCATGATAACAATTCGTTAAACAATTGCCAAAAATTTCACTACCTCAAATCATGCGTAACCGATGAGGCCGCTCGCGCTATCCAATCATTAACAATATCAAATGCAAATTACGCTTCAGCATATAAAATACTGAAAGAAAGGTTCAATAATAAAAGACTAATTGCACAGGAACTTGTATCAAATATCTTCGAGATAGAAAAATTAACCAAAGCCAATAGTTCAAATTTGCGACAATTGCTAAACATTTTAAAAACAAACACCGAAGCTTTGAGGGTTTTGAAAGTACCGGTAGATTCTTGGGATGGTATGCTCATACCGTATATCGCTAAAAAGCTTGACTACCAAACAAATAAAGAATGGCAAGCTACATTAAAATCTGAAATTCCGGAATTGTCAAAATTTATAGAATTTTTAAACGATAAATGCAAGTTACTTGACTCAATCAATCAAACAAACAACGAACAAGCTAGTGGATCACATATCCGCACGAAATCTGTTGGCCAAAATTACGGTCATAAACTAAAACGCGATAGAACCATAGTGCAGGTAAATATGAATAAAAATCCATGTAGATATTGCAATAGCAATAACCATGAAATATATAAATGCAAAGATTTTTCAAACATGCAAATTAAAGATAGGGAAATGTTTATTAAAAATCATAAACTATGTCTAAATTGTTTACGGCCAAATCACGTAGTAAAAGATTGTAGATCTACATTTTCGTGTCGATTTTGTAATGCAAAACACAATTCTTTGTTACATTCACAAACTCAAAACCTACAAATAGAAAATCAAGTGCCATCCACTCCGGTGGTCATAAACAGCAGTACCGACAATAATTTCAATGCTTTATTATCTACAGTGAGTTTATTAATAAAGAATGCAAACGGCAAATATCAGACTTGTAGAGCATTGCTAGACGTTGGATCTCAAAGCAATTTAATAACAGAGAGCCTATCTAAAAGACTTAATTTACCGTACAACCGTATAAACATTCCCATAGTAGGTGTAAATAATTCTACAAATAATATAACTAAATCGGTAAGAGTTTGCATAAAATCCAAACATAGCAACTACCAATCAAATTTAACATGTTTAGTATTACCTAAGATAACAGATAATCTCCCAACAAAAACATTTAACATTACCAATATAAAAATTACTAGTAACATACAGTTAGCTGATGAAAACTTTAATAAATCGAGACCCGTCGAATTATTATTAGGCGCGGAAACATTTTGGAACATTTTAAAAACGGAATCTATAAAGTCAAACAATGGCCAGCCACATTTACAAAATACAGAATTTGGATGGGTGCTCGGCGGCTCTGTATGTGCAGGTCAAACTTTATCTCTTTGTAATCTTTCAGTAACCTCAAGCACTACGTCTTTGCGAAAGCAGGTAGCAAAATTATTTTGGGAAATAGACGAACCCAGTAATAAAACTATCCACTCTTTGGAAGAAATGGCCTGCGAGGAACATTATGTCAAAACAGTTCAGAGAAATTTAGAAGGCAGATTCATAGTTCAATTACCTTTCAAAGAAAATCCTGAAATATCATTAGGTCAGTCTAAACAAATTGCTTGTAACCGATTTCTCGCCCTAGAAAACAAATTAAATAAAAATCTAGAATTAAAGTCAGATTATACAAAGTTTATAAACGAATATATAGATCTCGGCCATATGGAGCTAGTAGATACCAGTAAAGAGTCTATAAATGAAGCAAATAGTTTTTACCTCCCACATCACGCGGTCTTTAAAGAAACAAGCATAACAACGAAATTGCGCGTAGTTTTCGACGCCAGCTGTAAATCAACTTCAGGCCATAGCTTAAATGACATACTCATGATAGGTCCCAATATACAACAAGATCTCTTCTCTATAATAATGCGGTTCAGAACGCATCAATTTGTAATAACAGCCGACATTACAAAAATGTACCGTCAAATATTATTAGATCCAAATCAACGCGATTTTCAGAGAATAGTATGGAGAGAGGATGATTCTAAACCAATAGATACTTATCGCTTAAAAACGGTCACATATGGCACAACTTCGGCAAGTTGGCTAGCAACTAGAACATTACAAGAATTAGCAGAAAGAGAAAAGCAAAATTTCCCAAACATATACGAAATTATAAAGGACGATTTCTACATGGACGATATCTTAACCGGTTGTAATCATTTAGAAGAGGCAATAAAATTACGAGATGATTTGATCACAGTTATGGGTAGTGGTGGATTTGTTTTAAACAAATGGGCAACAAACCACCCACAGCTATTACCAAATACTGGAAATACCAGTCCCTCTAGCATTTTAAACTTGGATCGCGAAAAGGAAATTAAGGTATTAGGATTAGTTTGGGACAGTAAAGACGATACTCTAAATTATACTTTAAATTCAATTGATGTCCCAGGGAAGGTAACAAAGAGACAAATTTTATCCGTATTAGCGAAAATTTTTGACCCTCTCGGTTTAGTTAGCCCAATAACGACGCGAATGAAAATTATGTTACAAAAATTATGGGTTTTAAATTTAAAGTGGGATCATAATATTCCATATGAAGTAAGTAGGGAATGGTGTCAATTAATTGAGGAATTAAAAGGTATAAACACTGTAACGGTCCCACGCTGTTTAATTGGTAACCACCCCTTCAAAATATTGGAGTTACATGCCTTCTGTGATGCATCTCAAGAAGCGTACGGAGCCGTAATATATATGAGAAGTATCGACCAGTCTGGTAAAATTAATGTTAATTTAGTATGTGCCAAATCGCGTGTAGCGCCAATTAAAACAATAAGCATACCTAGACTTGAACTTTGTGGAGCCTTATTGTTGTCTCGATTAGCGGACAAGGTATGTAAAGCGTTAAAAATAAATCTGACAAAACGGTACTTCTGGACAGATTCAAGTATAGTTTTATCTTGGATTGCTGCTCCAGCCAACACATGGCAAACCTTTGTAGGAAATCGAGTAAGTGAAATTCAACAACTCACAAATAATTCAGAATGGTCACACATAAATTCTGAATTTAACCCAGCGGATATAATATCGCGAGCCATTTCCCCAAATCAATTAAAATGTTCTGAATTATGGTGGATCCCAGGTTGGTTAGAGTTAAACAGTACCGCGTGGCCTAAATCTAAATTAAATATTTTAAATGAAATTCCTGATAAGAAAAAATCAGTAATTTGTATGAGTAATACGGTTATTCACGACTTACCTGTTTTTTCAGAATACTCATGTTATGGAAAATTACAAAGGGTAATAGCTTACGTCCTTAGGTTTATACATAATTGTAAAAATAAAAATAATAGACTGAACAATAACTTAAATATTGACGAATTAAATCATTCAAATATCATTATCTTAAAATATACACAAGGAAGAGCATTCCATAAAGAAATTTTAGATTTACAACAACACAAAAGAGTTAATAAACAAAGTAAATTAAATTCATTATCTCCTTTCTTGGATAAAAATAATTTAATCCGCGTTGGCGGTCGCTTAAAAAATTCAAATTTGAACTATAACCAGAAATTTCCAATAGTTTTACCTGCAAAAGATCACATTAGTAAATTGTTAATGATTCGAGAGCATGAGCGGCAATTACACGCCGGTCCTCAAGCGACCCTTCATGCCCTACGTGAGAATTATTGGCCTCTAGCTGCAAAAAATTCTGTAAGACAAATTGTACACAATTGCATAAAATGTTTTCGAGTAAACGCTAAGCCAACTAATCAAATAATGGGGGATCTACCGAAAACACGAGTAACACCATCAAGGGCATTCTCGATATCAGGAGTTGATTACGCTGGTCCTATTATTATTAAACAATCCCCTGGCCGATGTAAAAAAACCTCAAAGGCTTATATCTCCGTATTTATTTGTTTTACAACTATAGCTATCCACCTTGAGTTGGTGAGTGACTGTACTACTGAATGCTTTCTAGCTGCCTTAAAAAGATTTATAGCGCGTCGTGGTATAATTTCTAAAATATATTCAGACAATGCTATAAATTTTGTTGGTGCGAATAACGAATTGTTAAAATTTAAAGCTTTATCTGAAACTAGTGTTGTACAAAACGAAGTAGCAAGTCGCGGTATAAAATGGAACTTTATACCCGCGAATTCGCCTCACCGCGGAGGTTTATGGGAAGCTGCCGTGAAACAAACCAAAAAACATTTACTTAAGGTTATCGGGAATACAGTTTTGACCTTTGAAGAACTATATACTCTGCTATCACAAATCGAGGCATGTCTTAATTCCCGACCACTAACACCCCTATCTCAAGATCCAAACGACCTACAACCTCTAACTCCTGGTCATTTCCTCATCGGTGATCGGCTGACGGCGCATCCTGAACCTGAGTTGACCGACGTCCAGGTCAATCGTCTATCCCGTTGGCAACACGTTCAGCAGATGTATCAACATTTTTGGCGTCGATGGCAACGTGAATACCTGAGCAGTCTACAACAGCGTCAAAGGTGGACTCATTCTCGAGACTATTCGTGGAAACCAGGAGCAATTGTCTTACTGATAGATAAAAATCTCCCACCCTTAAATTGGCGTATGGGATGTATAACAGCGGTGCATCCTGGCAAGGACAATATAGTCCGCACAGTGACCATCAAAACCAATAACGGTATTGTGACCAGAGCTACAAATAAAGTGTGTGTGTTCCCATGTGAACCTTCAACTATTGGTGTTGTGCAGTGACTTAAGACTACAATAAATGAATTTCTCCTTTCTATTAGTTTGTAGTTTGCATTATGTTGTACGCTAGTATAAGTATGTGTTTATGTACTGTTATGTATTCTACTCTTAAGCGTTTTACTTTAAATTTTCATTATTTTCATCCTCATGTATATATTGTTTATCTTGACTCCTTGAAGGATTCAAAGGGGCCGGTATGTTGACGCCGAATATATGTTTTTAGTTTGTACAGTAAGTTATTAGAATATATGTTTGTAGGATAGACAATATTGCACTGTTGCTAGGCAAATTTGCTGTTTTTCCGAGAATTAGGGTTACTTTGAGGGCACTACCTGCTGCCTGACAAAATTGTAGGAGTGATGTACAAGACACGAGCCAAGCAACATTCTTTCTTGAACCTTGAGACCAAGCGTTGGTTATTCACCAAACTTGTACATAGTGTAATAAAGCGTGTAAATATTAAAAACCTAGTTTCGATCCACACCTTCATACAGTCCACTTAATCACACAATAACCACAACAACATCGATTTATGAGAAATGACGATAAAATTGCTGTTTTAAACTTGCAAAAACATAGAAAAACGCTGTTTTCAACTATTCAAACTGATAAATTCATGTTTCTTACGTTCCAAACGGTGGATTTTTGTGAAATCACGATAAAATTGCTGATTTAAACTTGCAAAAACATTGAAAAACGCTGTTTTCAACTATTCAAACTGACAAATTCATGTTTCTTCCGTGCGAAACGGCGATTTATGAAAATTTACGATAAAATTGCTGTTTTAAACTTGCAAAAACATAGAAAAACGCTGTTTTGAACTATTCAAACTGACAAATTCATGTTTCTTTCGTGTGAAACGGCGATTTATGAGAAATGACGATAAAATTGCTGTTTTAAACTTGCAAAAACATAGAAAAACGCTGTTTTGAACTACTCAAACTGACAAATTCATGTTTCTTTCGTGCGAAACGGCGATTTATGATAAATGACGATAAAATTGCTGTTTTAAACTTGCAAAAACATAGAAAAACGCTGTTTTGAACTATTCAAACTGACAAATTCATGTTTCTTTCGTGTGAAACGGCGATTTATGAGAAATGACGATAAAATTGCTGTTTTAAACTTGCAAAAGCATAGAAAAACGCTGTTTTGAACTATTCAAACTGACAAATTCATGTTTCTTTCGTGCGAAACGGCGATTTATGAGAAATGACGATAAAATTGCTGTTTTAAACTTGCAAAAACATAGAAAAACGCTGTTTTCAACTATTCAAACTGATAAATTCATGTTTTTTACGATCCAAACGGTGGATTTTTGTGAAATCACGATAAAATTGCTGATTTAAACTTGCAAAAACATTGAAAAACGCTGTTTTCAACTATTCAAACTGACAAATTCATGTTTCTTCCGTGCGAAACGGCGATTTATGAGAAATGACGATGAAATTGCTTTTTTAAACTTGCAAAAACATAGAAAAACGCTGTTTTCAACTATTCAAACTGACAAATTCATGTTTCTTCCGTGCGAAACGGCGATTTATGAGAAATTACGATAAAATTGCTGTTTTAAACTTGCAAAAACATAGAAAAACGCTGTTTTGAACTATTCAAACTGACAAATTCATGTTTCTTTCGTGTGAAACGGCGATTTATGAGAAATGACGATAAAATTGCTGTTTTAAACTTGCAAAAACATTGAAAAACGCTGTTTTCAACTATTCAAACTGACAAATTCATGTTTCTTCCGTGCGAAACGGCGATTTATGAGAAATTACGATAAAATTGCTGTTATAAACTTGCAAAAACATAGAAAAACGCTGTTTTGAACTATTCAAACTGACAAATTCATGTTTCTTTCGTGTGAAACGGCGATTTATGAGAAATGACGATAAAATTGCTGTTTTAAACTTGCAAAATAATAGAAAAACGCAGTTTTGAACTACTCAAACTGACAAATTCATGTTTCTTTCGTGCGAAACGGCGATTTATGATAAATGACGATAAAATTGCTGTTTTAAACTTGCAAAAACATAGAAAAACGCTGTTTTCAACTATTCAAACTGACAAATTCATGTTTCTTCCGTGCGAAACGGCGATTTATGAGAAATTACGATAAAATTGCTGTTTTAAACTTGCAAAAACATAGAAAAACGCTGTTTTGAACTATTCAAACTGACAAATTCATGTTTCTTTCGTGTGAAACGGCGATTTATGAGAAATGACGATAAAATTGCTGTTTTAAACTTGCAAAAACATTGAAAAACGCTGTTTTCAACTATTCAAACTGACAAATTCATGTTTCTTCCGTGCGAAACGGCGATTTATGAGAAATTACGATAAAATTGCTGTTATAAACTTGCAAAAACATAGAAAAACGCTGTTTTGAACTATTCAAACTGACAAATTCATGTTTCTTTCGTGTGAAACGGCGATTTATGAGAAATGACGATAAAATTGCTGTTTTAAACTTGCAAAATAATAGAAAAACGCAGTTTTGAACTACTCAAACTGACAAATTCATGTTTCTTTCGTGCGAAACGGCGATTTATGATAAATGACGATAAAATTGCTGTTTTAAACTTGCAAAAACATAGAAAAACGCTGTTTTGAACTATTCAAACTGACAAATTCATGTTTCTTTCGTGTGAAACGGCGATTTATGAGAAATGACGATAAAATTGCTGTTTTAAACTTGCAAAAGCATAGAAAAACGCTGTTTTGAACTATTCAAACTGACAAATTCATGTTTCTTTCGTGCGAAACGGCGATTTATGAGAAATGACGATAAAATTGCTGTTTTAAACTTGCAAAAACATAGAAAAACGCTGTTTTCAACTATTCAAACTGATAAATTCATGTTTTTTAAATTCGAAACGGTGGATTTTTGTGAAATCACGATAAAATTGCTGTTTTAAACTTGCAAAAACATAGAAAAACGCTGTTTTGAACTATTCAAACTGACAAATTCATGTTTCTTACGTGTGAAACGGCGATTTATGAGAAATGACGATAAAATTGCTTTTTTAAACTTGCAAAAACATAGAAAAACGCTGTTTTCAACTATTCAAACTGACAAATTCATGTTTCTTCCGTGCGAAACGGCGATTTATGAGAAATTACGATAAAATTGCTGTTTTAAACTTGCAAAAACATAGAAAAACGCTGTTTTGAACTATTAAAACTGACAAATTCATGTTTCTTTCGTGTGAAACGGCGATTTATGAGAAATGACGATAAAATTGCTGTTTTAAACTTGCAAAAACATAGAAAAACGCTGTTTTCAACTATTCAAACTGATAAATTCATGTTTCTTACGTTCGAAACGGTGGATTTTTGTGAAATTACGATAAAATTGCTGTTATAAACTTGCAAAAAAATAAAAAAAACGCTGTTTTGAACTATTCAAACTGACAAATTCATGTTTCTTACGTGTGAAACGGCGATTTATGAGAAATGACGAAAAAATTGCTGTTTTAAACTTGCAAAAACATAGAAAAACGCTGTTTTGAACTATTCAAACTGAAAAATTCATGTTTCTTTCGTGCGAAACGGCGATTTATGAGAAATGACGATAAAATTGCTGTTTTAAACTTGCAAAAACATAGAAAAACGCAGTTTTCAACTATTCAAACTGATAAATTCATGTTTCTTACGTTCGAAACGGTGGATTTTTGTGAAATCACGATAAAATTGCTGCTTTAAACTTGCAAAAACATAGAAAAACGCTGTTTTGAACTACTCAAACTGACAAATTCATGTTTCTTCCGTGCGAAACGGCGATTTATGAGAAATTACTAAAAAATTGCTGTTATAAACTTGCAAAAACATAGAAAAACGCTGTTTTGAACTATTCAAACTGACAAATTCATGTTTCTAATGTGTGAAACGGCGATTTATGAGAAATGACGATAAAATTGCTGTTTTAAACTTGCAAAATAATAGAAAAACGCTGTTTTGAACTATTCAAACTGACAAATTCATGTTTCTTTCGTGCGAAACGGCGATTTATGAGAAATGACGATAAAATTGCTGTTTTAAACTTGCAAAAACATAGAAAAAAGCTGTTTTTAACTATTCAAACTGATAAATTCATGTTTCTTACGTTCCAAACGGTGGATTTTTGTGAAATCACGATAAAATTGCTGTTTTAAACTTGCAAAAACATTGAAAAACGCTGTTTTCAACTATTCAAACTGACAAATTCATGTTTCTTCCGTGCGAAACGGCGATTTATGAAAATTTACGATAAAATTGCTGTTTTAAACTTGCAAAAACATAGAAAAACGCTGTTTTGAACTACTCAAACTGACAAATTCATGTTTCTTTCGTGCGAAACGGCGATTTATGATAAATTACGATAAAATTGCTGTTTTAAACTTGCAAAAACATAGGTTAAACGCTGTTTTGCCTATTCAAACTGACAAATTCATGTTTCTTTCGTGTGAAACTGCGATTTATGAGAAATGACGATAAAATTGCTGTTTTAAACTTGCAAAAACATAGAAAAACGCTGTTTTGAACTATTCAAACTGACAAATTCATGTTTCTTTCGTTTGAAACGGCGATTTATGAGAAATGACATTAAAATTGCTGTTTTAAACTTGCAAAAACATAGAAAAACGCTGTTTTGAACTATTCAAACTGACAAATTCATGTTTCTTTCGTGCGAAACGGCGATTTATGAGAAATGACGATAAAATTGCTGTTTTAAACTTGCAAAAACATAGAAAAACGCTGTTTTCAACTATTCAAACTGATAAATTCATGTTTCTTACGTTCCAAACGGTGGATTTTTGTGAAATCACGCTAAAAATGCTGTTTTAAACTTGCAAAAACATTGAAAAACGCTGTTTTCAACTATTCAAACTGACAAATTCATGTTTCTTCCGTGCGAAACGGCGATTTATGAGAAATTACGATAAAATTGCTGTTTTAAACTTGCAAAAACATAGAAAAACGCTGTTTTGAACTATTTAAACTGACAAATTCTTGTTTCTTTCGTACGAAACGGCGATTTATGAGAAATGACGATAAAATTGCTGTTTTAAACTTGCAAAAACATAGAAAAACGCTGTTTTCAACTATTCAAACTGATAAATTCATGTTTCTTACGTTCCAAACGGTGGATTTTTGTGAAATCACGATAAAAATGCTGTTTTAAACTTGCAAAAACATTGAAAAACGCTGTTTTCAACTATTCAAACTGACAAATTCATGTTTCTTCCGTGCGAAACGGCGATTTATGAGAATTTACGATAAAATTGCTGTTTTAAACTTGCAAAAACATAGAAAAACGCTGTTTTGAACTATTCAAACTGACAAATTCATGTTTCTTACGTGTGAAACGGCGATTTATGAGAAATGACGATAAAATTGCTTTTTTAAACTTGCAAAAACATAGAAAAACGCTGTTTTCAACTATTCAAACTGACAAATTCATGTTTCTTCCGTGCGAAACGGCGATTTATGAGAAATTACGATAAAATTGCTGTTTTAAACTTGCAAAAACATAGAAAAACGCTGTTTTGAACTATTAAAACTGACAAATTCATGTTTCTTTCGTGTGAAACGGCGATTTATGAGAAATGACGATAAAATTGCTGTTTTAAACTTGCAAAAACATAGAAAAACGCTGTTTTCAACTATTCAAACTGATAAATTCATGTTTCTTACGTTCGAAACGGTGGATTTTTGTGAAATTACGATAAAATTGCTGTTATAAACTTGCAAAAAAATAAAAAAACGCTGTTTTGAACTATTCAAACTGACAAATTCATGTTTCTTACGTGTGAAACGGCGATTTATGAGAAATGACGAAAAAATTGCTGTTTTAAACTTGCAAAAACATAGAAAAACGCTGTTTTGAACTATTCAAACTGAAAAATTCATGTTTCTTTCGTGCGAAACGGCGATTTATGAGAAATGACGATAAAATTGCTGTTTTAAACTTGCAAAAACATAGAAAAACGCAGTTTTCAACTATTCAAACTGATAAATTCATGTTTCTTACGTTCGAAACGGTGGATTTTTGTGAAATCACGATAAAATTGCTGCTTTAAACTTGCAAAAACATAGAAAAACGCTGTTTTGAACTACTCAAACTGACAAATTCATGTTTCTTCCGTGCGAAACGGCGATTTATGAGAAATTACTAAAAAATTGCTGTTATAAACTTGCAAAAACATAGAAAAACGCTGTTTTGAACTATTCAAACTGACAAATTCATGTTTCTAATGTGTGAAACGGCGATTTATGAGAAATGACGATAAAATTGCTGTTTTAAACTTGCAAAATAATAGAAAAACGCTGTTTTGAACTATTCAAACTGACAAATTCATGTTTCTTTCGTGCGAAACGGCGATTTATGAGAAATGACGATAAAATTGCTGTTTTAAACTTGCAAAAACATAGAAAAAAGCTGTTTTTAACTATTCAAACTGATAAATTCATGTTTCTTACGTTCCAAACGGTGGATTTTTGTGAAATCACGATAAAATTGCTGTTTTAAACTTGCAAAAACATTGAAAAACGCTGTTTTCAACTATTCAAACTGACAAATTCATGTTTCTTCCGTGCGAAACGGCGATTTATGAAAATTTACGATAAAATTGCTGTTTTAAACTTGCAAAAACATAGAAAAACGCTGTTTTGAACTACTCAAACTGACAAATTCATGTTTCTTTCGTGCGAAACGGCGATTTATGATAAATTACGATAAAATTGCTGTTTTAAACTTGCAAAAACATAGGTTAAACGCTGTTTTGCCTATTCAAACTGACAAATTCATGTTTCTTTCGTGTGAAACTGCGATTTATGAGAAATGACGATAAAATTGCTGTTTTAAACTTGCAAAAACATAGAAAAACGCTGTTTTGAACTATTCAAACTGACAAATTCATGTTTCTTTCGTTTGAAACGGCGATTTATGAGAAATGACATTAAAATTGCTGTTTTAAACTTGCAAAAACATAGAAAAACGCTGTTTTGAACTATTCAAACTGACAAATTCATGTTTCTTTCGTGCGAAACGGCGATTTATGAGAAATGACGATAAAATTGCTGTTTTAAACTTGCAAAAACATAGAAAAACGCTGTTTTCAACTATTCAAACTGATAAATTCATGTTTCTTACGTTCCAAACGGTGGATTTTTGTGAAATCACGCTAAAAATGCTGTTTTAAACTTGCAAAAACATTGAAAAACGCTGTTTTCAACTATTCAAACTGACAAATTCATGTTTCTTCCGTGCGAAACGGCGATTTATGAGAAATTACGATAAAATTGCTGTTTTAAACTTGCAAAAACATAGAAAAACGCTGTTTTGAACTATTTAAACTGACAAATTCTTGTTTCTTTCGTACGAAACGGCGATTTATGAGAAATGACGATAAAATTGCTGTTTTAAACTTGCAAAAACATAGAAAAACGCTGTTTTCAACTATTCAAACTGATAAATTCATGTTTCTTACGTTCCAAACGGTGGATTTTTGTGAAATCACGATAAAAATGCTGTTTTAAACTTGCAAAAACATTGAAAAACGCTGTTTTCAACTATTCAAACTGACAAATTCATGTTTCTTCCGTGCGAAACGGCGATTTATGAGAATTTACGATAAAATTGCTGTTTTAAACTTGCAAAAACATAGAAAAACGCTGTTTTGAACTATTCAAACTGACAAATTCATGTTTCTTTTGTGTGAAACGGCGATTTATGAGAAATGACGATAAAATTGCTGTTTTAAACTTGCAAAAACATAGAAAAACGCTGTTTTGAACTACTCAAACTGACAACTTCATGTTTCTTTCGTGCGAAACGGCGATTTATGATAAATGACGATAAAATTGCTGTTTTAAACTTGCAAAAACATAGAAAAATGCTGTTTTCAACTATTCAAACTGATAAATTCATGTTTCTTACGTTCGAAACGGTGGATTTTTGTGAAATCACGATAAAATTGCTGTTTTAAACTTGCAAAAACATAGAAAAACGCTGTTTTAAACTATTCAAACTGATAAATTCATGTTTCTTACGTTGGAAACGGTGGATTTTTGTGAAATCACGATAAAATTGCTGTTTTAAACTTGCAAAAACATTGAAAAACGCTGTTTTCAACTATTCAAACTGACAAATTCATGTTTCTTCCGTGCGAAACGGCGATTTATGAGAAATTACGATAAAATTGCTGTTTTAAACTTGCAAAAACATAGAAAAACGCTGTTTTGAACTATTCAAACGGACAAATTCATGTTTCTTTCGTGTGAAACGGCGATATATGAGAAATGACGATAAAATTGCTGTTTTAAACTTGCAAAAACATAGAAAAACGCTGTTTTGAACTATTCAAACTGACAAATTCATGTTTCTTTCGTGCGAAACGGCGATTTATGAGAAATGACGATTAAATTGCTGTTTTAAACTTGCAAAAACATAGGTTAAACGCTGTTTTGCCTATTCAAACTGACAAATTCATGTTTCTTTCGTGTGAAACGGCGATTTATGAGAAATGACGATAAAATTGCTGTTTTAAACTTGCAGAAACATAGAAAAACGCTGTTTTGAACTATTCAAACTGACAAATTCATGTTTCTTTCGTGTGAAACGGCGATTTAAGAGAAATGACGATAAAATTGCTGTTTTAAACTTGCAAAAACATAGAAAAACGCTGTTTTGAACTATTCAAACTGACAAATTCATGTTTCTTTCGTGTGAAACGGCGATTTATGAGAAATGACGATAAAATTGCTGTTTTAAACTTGCAAAAACATAGAAAAACGCTGTTTTGAACTATTCAAACTGACAAATTCATGTTTCTTTCGTGTGAAACGGCGATTTATGAGAAATGACGATAAAATTGCTGTTTTAAGCTTGCAAAAAAATAGAAAAACGCTGTTTTGAACTATTCAAACTGACAAATTCATGTTTCTTTCGTGTGAAACGGCGATTTATGAGAAATTACGATAAAATTGCTGTTTTAAACTTGCAAAAACATTGAAAAACGCTGTTTTCAACTATTCAAACTGACAAATTCATGTTTCTTCCGTGCGAAACGGCGATTTATGAGAAATTACGATAAAATTGCTGTTTTAAACTTGCAAAAACATTGAAAAACGCTGTTTTCAACTATTCAAACTGACAAATTCATGTTTCTTCCGTGCGAAACGGCGATTTATGAGAAATGACGATAAAATTGCTGTTTTAAACTTGCAAAAACATAGAAAAACGCTGTTTTGAACTATTCAAACTGATAAATTCATGTTTCTTTCGTGCGAAACGGCGATTTATGAGAAATGACGATAAAATTGCTGTTTTAAACTTGCAAAAACATAGAAAAATGCTGTTTTCAACTATTCAAACTGATAAATTCATGTTTCTTACGTTCCAAACGGTGGATTTAAGTGAAATCACGATAAAATTGCTGTTTTAAACTTGCAAAAACATTGAAAAACGCTGTTTTCAACTATTCAAACTGACAAAATCATGTTTCTTCCGTGCGAAACGGCGATTTATGAGAAATGACGATAAAATTGCTGTTTTAAACTTGCAAAAACATAGAAAATCGCTGTTTTGAACTATTCAAACTGACAAATTCATGTTTCTTTCGTGTGAAACGGCGATTTATGAGAAATGACGATAAAATTGCTGTTTTAAACTTGCAAAAACATAGAAAAACGCTGTTTTGAACTATTTAAACTGACAAATTCATGATTCTTTCGTGTGAAACGGCGATTTATGAGAAATGACGATAAAATTGCTGTTTTAAACTTGCAAAAACATAGAAAAACGCTGTTTTGAACTATTCAAACGGACAAATTCATGTTTCTTTCGTGTGAAACGGCGATTTATGAGAAATGACGATAAAATTGCTGTTTTAAACTTGCAAAAACATAGAAAAACGCTGTTTTGAACTATTCAAATTGACAAATTCATGTTTCTTTCGTGCGAAACGGCGATTTATGAGAAATGACGATAAAATTGCTGTTTTAAACTTGCAAAAACATAGAAAAACGCTGTTTTGAACTATTCAAACTGACAAATTCATGTTTCTTTCGTGTGAAACGGCGATTTATGAGAAATGACGATAAAATTGCTGTTTTAAGCTTGCAAAAAAATAGAAAAACGCTGTTTTGAACTATTCAAACTGACAAATTCATGTTTCTTTCGTGCGAAACGGCGATTTATGAGAAATGACGATAAAATTGATGTTTTAAACTTGCAAAAACATAGAAAAACGCTGCTTTGAACTATTCAAACTGGCAAATTCATGTTTCTTTCGTGTGAAACGGCGATTTATGAGAAATGACGATAAAATTGCTGTTTTAAACTTGCAAAAACATTGAAAAACGCTGTTTTCAACTATTCAAACTGATAAATTCATGTTTCTTACGTTCCAAACGGTGGATTTAAGTGAAATCACGATAAAATTGCTGTTTTAAAACTTGCAAAAACATTGAAAAACGCTGTTTTCAACTATTCAAACTGACAAAATCATGTTTCTTCCGTGCGAAACGGCGATTTATGAGAAATGACGATAAAATTGCTGTTTTAAACTTGCAAAAACATAGAAAATCGCTGTTTTGAACTATTCAAACTGACAAATTCATGTTTCTTTCGTGTGAAACGGCGATTTATGAGAAATGACGATAAAATTGCTGTTTTAAACTTGCAAAAACATAGAAAAACGCTGTTTTGAACTATTTAAACTGACAAATTCATGATTCTTTCGTGTGAAACGGCGATTTATGAGAAATGACGATAAAATTGCTGTTTTAAACTTGCAAAAACATAGAAAAACGCTGTTTTGAACTATTCAAACGGACAAATTCATGTTTCTTTCGTGTGAAACGGCGATTTATGAGAAATGACGATAAAATTGCTGTTTTAAACTTGCAAAAACATAGAAAAACGCTGTTTTGAACTATTCAAATTGACAAATTCATGTTTCTTTCGTGCGAAACGGCGATTTATGAGAAATGACGATAAAATTGCTGTTTTAAACTTGCAAAAACATAGAAAAACGCTGTTTTGAACTATTCAAACTGACAAATTCATGTTTCTTTCGTGTGAAACGGCGATTTATGAGAAATGACGATAAAATTGCTGTTTTAAGCTTGCAAAAAAATAGAAAAACGCTGTTTTGAACTATTCAAACTGACAAATTCATGTTTCTTTCGTGCGAAACGGCGATTTATGAGAAATGACGATAAAATTGATGTTTTAAACTTGCAAAAACATAGAAAAACGCTGCTTTGAACTATTCAAACTGGCAAATTCATGTTTCTTTCGTGTGAAACGGCGATTTATGAGAAATGACGATAAAATTGCTGTTTTAAACTTGCAAAAACATAGAAAAACGCTGTTTTGAACTATTCAAACGGACAAATTCATGTTTCTTTCGTGTGAAACGGCGATTTATGAGAAATGACGATAAAATTGCTGTTTTAAACTTGCAAAAACATAGAAAAACGCTGTTTTGAACTATTCAAACTGACAAATTCATGTTTCTTTCGTGCGAAACGGCGATTTATGAGAAATGACGATAAAATTGCTGTTTTAAACTTGCAAAAACATAGAAAAACGCTGTTTTGAACTATTCAAACTGACAAATTCATGTTTCTTTCGTGTGAAATGGCGATTTATGAGAAATGACGATAAAATTGCTGTTTTAAGCTTGCAAAAAAATAGAAAAACGCTGTTTTGAACTATTCAAACTGACAAATTCATGTTTCTTTCGTGCGAAACGGCGATTTATGAGAAATGACGATAAAATTGCTGTTTTAAACTTGCAAAAACATAGAAAAACGCTGTTTTGAACTATTTAAACTGACAAATTCATGATTCTTTCGTGTGAAACGGCGATTTATGAGAAATGACGATAAAATTGCTGTTTTAAACTTGCAAAAACATTGAAAAACGCTGTTTTAAACTATTCAAACTGACAAATTCATGTTTCTTCCGTGCGAAACGGCGATTTATGAGAAATTACGATAAAATTGCTGTTTTAAACTTGCAAAAACATTGAAAAACGCTGTTTTCAACTATTCAAACTGACAAATTCATGTTTCTTCCGTGCGAAACGGCGATTTATGAGAAATTACGATAAAATTGCTGTTTTAAACTTGCAAAAACATAGAAAAACGCTGTTTTGAACTATTCAAACGGACAAATTCATGTTTCTTTCGTGTGAAACGGCGATTTATGAGAAATGACGATAAAATTGCTGTTTTAAACTTGCAAAAACATAGAAAAACGCTGTTTTGAACTATTCAAACTGATAAATTCATGTTTCTTTCGTGCGAAACGGCGATTTATGAGAAATGACGATAAAATTGCTGTTTTAAACTTGCAAAAACATAGAAAAATGCTGTTTTCAACTATTCAAACTGATAAATTCATGTTTCTTACGTTCCAAACGGTGGATTTAAGTGAAATCACGATAAAATTGCTGTTTTAAACTTGCAAAAACATTGAAAAACGCTGTTTTCAACTATTCAAACTGACAAAATCATGTTTCTTCCGTGCGAAACGGCGATTTATGAGAAATGACGATAAAATTGCTGTTTTAAACTTGCAAAAACATAGAAAATCGCTGTTTTGAACTATTCAAACTGACAAATTCATGTTTCTTTCGTGTGAAACGGCGATTTATGAGAAATGACGATAAAATTGCTGTTTTAAACTTGCAAAAACATAGAAAAACGCTGTTTTGAACTATTTAAACTGACAAATTCATGATTCTTTCGTGTGAAACGGCGATTTATGAGAAATGACGATAAAATTGCTGTTTTAAACTTGCAAAAACATAGAAAAACGCTGTTTTGAACTATTCAAACTGACAAATTCATGTTTCTTTCGTGCGAAACGGCGATTTATGAGAAATGACGATAAAATTGCTGTTTTAAACTTGCAAAAACATAGAAAAACGCTGTTTTCAACTATTCAAACTGATAAATTCATGTTTCTTACGTTCCAAACGGTGGATTTTTGTGAAATCACGATAAAATTGCTGTTTTAAACTTGCAAAAACATTGAAAAACGCTGTTTTCAACTATTCAAACTGACAAATTCATGTTTCTTCCGTGCGAAACGGCGATTTATGAGAAATTACGATAAAATTGCTGTTTTAAACTTGCAAAAACATAGAAAAACGCTGTTTTGAACTATTCAAACTGACAAATTCATGTTTCTTTCGTGTGAAACGGCGATTTATGAGAAATGACGATAAAATTGCTGTTTTAAACTTGCAAAAACATAGAAAAACGCTGTTTTGAACTATTCAAACTGACAAATTCATGTTTCTTTCGTGCGAAACGGCGATTTATGAGAAATGACGATAAAATTGCTGTTTTAAACTTGCAAAAACATAGAAAAACGCTGTTTTCAACTATTCAAACTGATAAATTCATGTTTCTTACGTTCGAAACGGTGGATTTTTGTGAAATCACGATAAAATTGCTGTTTTAAACTTGCAAAAACATAGAAAAACGCTGTTTTGAACTATTCAAACTGATAAATTCATGCTTCTTACGTTGGAAACGGTGGATTTTTGTGAAATCACGATAAAATTGCTGTTTTAAACTTGCAAAAACATTAAAAAACGCTGTTTTCAACTATTCAAACTGACAAATTCATGTTTCTTCCGTGCGAAACGGCGATTTATGAGAAATTCCGATAAAATTGCTGTTTTAAACTTGCAAAAACATAGAAAAACGCTGTTTTGAACTATTCAAACTGACAAATTCATGTTTCTTTCGTGTGAAACGGCGATTTATGAGAAATGACGATAAAATAGCTGTTTTAAACTTGCAAAAACATAGAAAAACGCTGTTTTGAACTATTTAAACTGACAAATTCATGATTCTTTCGTGTGAAACGGCGATTTATGAGAAATGACGATAAAATTGCTGTTTTAAACTTGCAAAAACATTGAAAAACGCTGTTTTCAACTATTCAAACTGACAAATTCATGTTTCTTCCGTGCGAAACGGCGATTTATGAGAAATTACGATAAAATTGCTGTTTTAAACTTGCAAAAACATAGAAAAAACGCTGTTTTGAACTATTCAAACTGGCAAATTCATGTTTCTTTCGTGTGATACGGCGATTTATGAGAAATGACGATAAAATTGCTGTTTTAAACTTGCAAAAACATAGAAAAACGCTGTTTTGAACTATTCAAACGGACAAATTCATGTTTCTTTCGTGTGAAACGGCGATTTATGAGAAATGACGATAAAATTGCTGTTTTAAACTTGCAAAAACATAGAAAAACGCTGTTTTGAACTATTCAAACTGACAAATTCATGTTTATTTCGTGCGAAACGGCGATTTATGAGAAATGACGATAAAATTGCTGTTTTAAACTTGCAAAAACATAGGTTAAACGCTGTTTTGCCTATTCAAACTGACAAATTCATGTTTCTTTCGTGTGAAACGGCGATTTATGAGAAATGACGATAAAATTGCTGTTTTAAACTTGCAAAAACATAGATAAACGCTGTTTTGAACTTTTCAAACTGACAAATTCATGTTTCTTTCGTGTGAAACGGCGATTTATGAGAAATGACGATAAAATTGCTGTTTTAAACTTGCAAAAACATAGAAAAAGGCTGTTTTGAACTATTCAAACTGACAAATTCATGTTTCTTTCGTGTGAAACGGCGATTTATGAGAAATGACGATAAAATTGCTGTTTTAAGCTTGCAAAAACATAGAAAAACGCTGTTTTGAACTATTCAAACTGACAAATTCATGTTTCTTTCGTGTGAAACGGCGATTTATGAGAAATGACGATAAAATTGCTGTTTTAAACTTGCAAAAACATAGAAAAACGCTGTTTTGAACTACTCAAACTGAAAAATTCATGTTTCTTCCGTGCGAAACGGCGATTTATGAGAAATTACTATAAAATTGCTGTTATAAACTTGCAAAAACATAGAAAAACGCTGTTTTGAACTATTGAAACTGACAAATTCATGTTCCTTACGTGTGAAACGGCGATTTATGAGAAATGACGATAAAATTGCTGTTTTAAACTTGCAAAAACATAGAAAAACGCTCTTTTGAACTATTCAAACTGACAAATTCATGTTTCTTTCGTGTGAAACGGCGATTTATGAGAAATGACGATGAAATTGCTGTTTTAAACTTGCAAAAACATAGAAAAACGCTGTTTTGAACTACTCAAACTAACAAATTCATGTTTCTTTCGTGCGAAACGGCGATTTATGATAAAAGACGATAAAATTGCTGTTTTAAACTTGCAAAAACATAGAAAAACGCTGTTTTGAACTATTCAAACTGACAAATTCATGTTTCTTTCGTGTGAAACGGCGATTTATGAGAAATGACGATAAAATTGCTGTTTTAAGCTTGCAAAAACATAGAAAAACGCTGTTTTGAACTATTCAAACTGACAAATTCATGTTTCTTTCGTGTGAAACGGCGATTTATGAGAAATGACGATAAAATTGCTGTTTTAAACTTGCAAAAACATAGAAAAACGCTGTTTTCAACTATTCAAACTGATAAATTCATGTTTCTTACGTTCGAAACGGTGGATTTTTGTGAAATCACGATAAAATTGCTGTTTTAAACTTGCAAAAACATAGAAAAACGCTGTTTTGAACTATTCAAACTGACAAATTCATGTTTCTATCGTGTGAAACGGCGATTTATGAGAAATGACGATAAAATTGCTGTTTTAAACTTGCAAAAACATAGATAAACGCTGTTTTGAACTTTTCAAACTGACAAATTCATATTTCTTTCGTGTGAAACGGCGATTTATGAGAAATGACGATAAAATTGCTGTTTTAAACTTGCAAAAACATAGAAAAACGCTGTTTTGAACTATTCAAACTGACAAATTCATGTTTCTTTCGTGTGAAACGGCGATTTATGAGAAATGACGATAAAATTGCTGTTTTAAACTTGCAAAAACATAGAAAAACGCTGTTTTGAACTACTCAAACTGACAAATTCATGTTTCTTCCGTGCGAAACGGCGATTTATGAGAAATTACTATAAAATTGCTGTTATAAACTTGCAAAAACATAGAAAAACGCTGTTTTGAACTATTCAAACTGACAAATTCATGTTTCTTTCCTGTGAAACGGCGATTTATGAGAAATGACGATAAAATTGCTGCTTTAAACTTGCAAAAACATAGAAAAACGCTGTTTTGAACTATTCAAACTGACAAATTCATGTTTCTTTCGTGTGAAACGGCGATTTATGAGAAATGACGATAAAATTGCTGTTTTAAACTTGCAAAAACATAGAAAAACGCTGTTTTGAACTATTCAAACTGACAAATCCATGTTTCTTTCGTGTGAAACGGCGATTTATGAGAAATGACGATAAAATTGCTGTTTTAAGCTTGCAAAAACATAGAAAAACGCTGTTTTGAACTATTCAAACTGACAAATTCATGTTTCTTTCGTGCGAAACGGCGATTTATGAGAAATGACGATAAAATTGCTGTTTTAAACTTGCAAAAACATAGAAAAACGCTGTTTTCAACTATTCAAACTGATAAATTCATGTTTCTTACGTTCCAAACGGTGGATTTTAGTGAAATCACGATAAAATTGCTGTTTTAAACTTGCAAAAACCTAGAAAAACGCTGTTTTGAACTATTCAAACTGACAAATTCATGTTTCTTTCGTGTGAAACGGCGATTTATGAAAAATGACGATAAAATTGCTGTTTTAAACTTGCAAAAACATAGAAAAACGCTGTTTTAAACTATTTAAACTGACAAATTCATGATTCTTTCGTGTGAAACGGCGATTTATGAGAAATGACGATAAAATTGCTGTTTTAAACTTGCAAAAACATTGAAAAACGCTGTTTTCAACTATTCAAACTGACAAATTCATGTTTCTTCCGTGCGAAACGGCGATTTATGAGAAATTACGATAAAATTGCTGTTTTAAACTTGCAAAAACATAGAAAAACGCTGTTTTGAACTATTCAAACTGGCAAATTCATGTTTCTTTCGTGTGAAACGGCGATTTATGAGAAATGACGATAAAATTGCTGTTTTAAACTTGCAAAAACATAGAAAAACGCTGTTTTGAACTATTCAAACGGACAAATTCATGTTTCTTTCGTGTGAAACGGCGATTTATGAGAAATGACGATAAAATTGCTGTTTTAAACTTGCAAAAACATAGAAAAACGCTGTTTTGAACTATTCAAACTGACAAATTCATGTTTCTTTCGTGCGAAACGGCGATTTATGAGAAATGACGATAAAATTGCTGTTTTAAACTTGCAAAAACATAGGTTAAACGCTGTTTTGCCTATTCAAACTGACAAATTCATGTTTCTTTCGTGTAAAACGGCGATTTATGAGAAATGACGATAAAATTGCTGTTTTAAACTTGCAAAAACATAGAAAAACGCTGTTTTGAACTATTCAAACTGATAAATTCATGTTTCTTTCGTGCGAAACGGCGATTTATGAGAAATTACTATAAAATTGCTGTTATAAACTTGCAAAAACATAGAAAAACGCTGTTTTGAACAATTCAAACTGACAAATTCATGTTTCTTTCGTGTGAAACGGCGATTTATGAGAAATGACGATAAAATTGCTGTTTTAAACTTGCAAAAACATAGAAAAACGCTGTTTTGAACTACTCAAACTGACAAATTCATGTTTCTTCCGTGCGAAACGGCGATTTATGAGAAATTACTATAAAATTGCTGTTATAAACTTGCAAAAACATAGAAAAACGCTGTTTTGAACTATTCAAACTGACAAATTCATGTTCCTTACGTGTGAAACGGCGATTTATGAGAAATGACGATAAAATTGCTGTTTTAAACTTGCAAAAACATAGATAAACGCTGTTTTGAACTTTTCAAACTGACAAATTCATGTTTCTTTCGTGTGAAACGGCGATTTATGAGAAATGACGAAAAAATTGCTGTTTTAAACTTGCAAAAACATAGAAAAACGCTGTTTTGAACTATTCAAACTGACAAATTCATGTTTCTTTCGTGTGAAACGGCGATTTATGAGAAATGACGATAAAATTGCTGTTTTAAACTTGCAAAAACATAGAAAAACGCTGTTTTGAACTACTCAAACTGACAAATTCATGTTTCTTCCGTGCGAAACGGCGATTTATGAGAAATTACTATAAAATTGCTGTTATAAACTTGCAAAAACATAGCAAAACGCTGTTTTGAACTATTCAAACTGACAAATTCAGGTTTCTTTCCTGTGAAACGGCGATTTATGAGAAATGACGATAAAATTGCTGCTTTAAACTTGCAAAAACATAGAAAAACGCTGTTTTGAACTATTCAAACTGACAAATTCATGTTTCTTTCGTGTGAAACGGCGATTTATGAGAAATGACGATAAAATTGCTGTTTTAAACTTGCAAAAACATAGAAAAACGCTGTTTTGAACTATTCAAACTGACAAATCCATGTTTCTTTCGTGTGAAACGGTGATTTATGAGAAATGACGATAAAATTGCTGCTTTAAACTTGCAAAAACATAGAAAAACGCTGTTTTGAACTATTCAAACTGACAAATTCATGTTTCTTTCGTGCGAAACGGCGATTTATGAGAAATGACGATAAAATTGCTGTTTTAAACTTGCAAAAACATAGAAAAACGCTGTTTTCAACTATTCAAACTGATAAATTCATGTTTCTTACGTTCCAAACGGTGGATTTTAGTGAAATCACGATAAAATTGCTGTTTTAAACTTGCAAAAACATAGAAAAACGCTGTTTTGAACTATTCAAACTGACAAATTCATGTTTCTTTCGTGTGAAACGGCGATTTATGAAAAATGACGATAAAATTGCTGTTTTAAACTTGCAAAAACATAGAAAAACGCTGTTTTGAACTATTTAAACTGACAAATTTATGATTCTTTCGTGTGAAACGGCGATTTATGAGAAATGACGATAAAATTGCTGTTTTAAACTTGCAAAAACATTGAAAACCGCTGTTTTCAACTATTCAAACTGACAAATTCATGTTTCTTCCGTGCGAAACGGCGATTTATGAGAAATTACGATAAAATTGCTGTTTTAAACTTGCAAAAACATAGAAAAACGCTGTTTTGAACTATTCAAACTGGCAAATTCATGTTTCTTTCGTGTGAAACGGCGATTTATGAGAAATGGCGATAAAATTGCTGTTTTAAACTTGCAAAAACATAGAAAAACGCTGTTTTGAACTATTCAAACGGACAAATTCATGTTTCTTTTGTGTGAAACGGCGATTTATGAGAAACGACGATAAAATTGCTGTTTTAAACTTGCAAAAACATAGAAAAACGCTGTTTTGAACTATTCAAACTGACAAATTCATGTTTCTTTCGTGCGAAACGGCGATTTATGAGAAATGACGATAAAATTGCTGTTTTAAACTTGCAAAAACATAGGTTAAACGCTGTTTTGAACTATTCAAACTGACAAATTCATGTTTCTTTCGTGCGAAACGGCGATTTATGAGAAATGACGATAAAATTGCTGTTTTAAACTTGCAAAAACATAGAAAAACGCTGTTTTGAACTACTCAAACTGACAAATTCATGTTTCTTCCGTGCGAAACGGCGATTTATGAGAAATTACTATAAAATTGCTGTTATAAACTTGCAAAAACATAGAAAAACGCTGTTTTGAACTATTCAAACTAACAAATTCATGTTTCTTTCGTGTGAAACGGCGATTTATGAGAAATGACGATAAAATTGCTGTTTTAAACTTGCAAAAACATAGAAAAACGCTGTTTTGAACTATTTAAACTGACAAATTCATGTTCCTTACGTGTGAAACGGCGATTTATGAGAAATGACGATAAAATTGCTGTTTTAAACTTGCAAAAACATAGAAAAACGCTGTTTTGAACTATTCAAACTGACAAATTCATGTTTCTTTCGTGCGAAACGGCGATTTATGAGAAATGACGATAAAATTGCTGTTTTAAACTTGCAAAAACATAGGTTAAACGCTGTTTTGCCTATTCAAACTGACAAATTCATGTTTCTTTCGTGTGAAACGGCGATTTATGAGAAATGACGATAAAATTGCTGTTTTAAACTTGCAAAAACATTGAAAAACGCTGTTTTCAACTATTCAAACTGACAAATTCATGTTTCTTCCGTGCGAAACGGCGATTTATGAGAAATTACGATAAAATTGCTGTTTTAAACTTGCAAAAACATAGAAAAACGCTGTTTTGAACTATTCAAACTGGCAAATTCATGTTTCTTTCGTGTGAAACGGCGATTTATGAGAAATGACGATAAAATTGCTGTTTTAAGCTTGCAAAAACATAGAAAAACGCTGTTTTGAACTATCCAAACTGACAAATTCATGTTTCTTTCGTGCGAAGCGGCGATTTATGAGAAATGACGATAAAATTGCTGTTTTAAACTTGCAAAAACATAGAAAAACGCTGTTTTCAACTATTCAAACTGATAAATTCATGTTTCTTACGTTCGAAACGGTGGATTTTTGTGAAATCACGATAAAATTGCTGTTTTAAACTTGCAAAAACATAGAAAAACGCTGTTTTGAACTACTCAAACTGACAAATTCATGTTTCTTCCGTGCGAAACGGCGATTTATGAGAAATTACTATAAAATTGCTGTTATAAACTTGCAAAAACATAGAAAAACGCTGTTTTGAACTATTCAAACTAACAAATTCATGTTTCTTTCGTGTGAAACGGCGATTTATGAGAAATGACGATAAAATTGCTGTTTTAAACTTGCAAAAACATAGAAAAACGCTGTTTTGAACTATTTAAACTGACAAATTCATGTTCCTTACGTGTGAAACGGCGATTTATGAGAAATGACGATAAAATTGCTGTTTTAAACTTGCAAAAACATAGAAAAACGCTGTTTTGAACTACTCAAACTGACAAATTCATGTTTCTTCCGTGCGAAACGGCGATTTATGAGAAATTACTATAAAATTGCTGTTATAAACTTGCAAAAACATAGAAAAACGCTGTTTTGAACTATTCAAACTAACAAATTCATGTTTCTTTCGTGTGAAACGGCGATTTATGAGAAATGACGATAAAATTGCTGTTTTAAACTTGCAAAAACATAGAAAAACGCTGTTTTGAACTATTTAAACTGACAAATTCATGTTCCTTACGTGTGAAACGGCGATTTATGAGAAATGACGATAAAATTGCTGTTTTAAACTTGCAAAAACATAGAAAAACGCTGTTTTGAACTATTCAAACTGACAAATTCATGTTTCTTTCGTGCGAAACGGCGATTTATGAGAAATGACGATAAAATTGCTGTTTTAAACTTGCAAAAACATATAAAAACGCTGTTTTGAACTATTCAAACTGACAAATTCATGTTTCTTTCGTGCGAAACGGCGATTTATGAGAAATGACGATAAAATTGCTGTTTTAAACTTGCAAAAACATAGAAAAACGCTGTTTTGAACTACTCAAACTGACAAATTCATGTTTCTTCCGTGCGAAACGGCGATTTATGAGAAATGACGATAAAATTGCTGTTTTAAACTTGCAAAAACATAGAAAAACGCTGTTTTGAACTATTCAAACTGACAAATTCATGTTTCTTTCGTGCGAAACGGCGATTTATGAGAAATGACGATAAAATTGCTGTTTTAAACTTGCAAAAACATAGGTTAAACGCTGTTTTGCCTATTCAAACTGACAAATTCATGTTTCTTTCGTGTGAAACGGCGATTTATGAGAAATGACGATAAAATTGCTGTTTTAAACTTGCAAAAACATTGAAAAACGCTGTTTTCAACTATTCAAACTGACAAATTCATGTTTCTTCCGTGCGAAACGGCGATTTATGAGAAATTACGATAAAATTGCTGTTTTAAACTTGCAAAAACATAGAAAAACGCTGTTTTGAACTATTCAAACTAACAAATTCATGTTTCTTTCGTGTGAAACGGCGATTTATGAGAAATGACGATAAAATTGCTGTTTTAAACTTGCAAAAACATAGAAAAACGCTGTTTTGAACTATTTAAACTAACAAATTCATGTTTCTTTCGTGTGAAACGGCGATTTATGAGAAATGACGATAAAATTGCTGTTTTAAACTTGCAAAAACATAGAAAAACGCTGTTTTGAACTACTCAAACTGACAAATTCATGTTTCTTCCGTGCGAAACGGCGATTTATGAGAAATGACGATAAAATTGCTGTTTTAAACTTGCAAAAACATAGAAAAACGCTGTTTTGAACTATTCAAACTGACAAATTCATGTTTCTTTCGTGCGAAACGGCGATTTATGAGAAATGACGATAAAATTGCTGTTTTAAACTTGCAAAAACATAGGTTAAACGCTGTTTTGAACTATTCAAACTGACAAATTCATGTTTCTTTCGTGTGAAACGGCGATTTATGAGAAATGACGATAAAATTGCTGTTTTAAACTTGCAAAAACATAGAAAAACGCTGTTTTGAACTACTCAAACTGACAAATTCATGTTTCTTCCGTGCGAAACGGCGATTTATGAGAAATGACGATAAAATTGCTGTTTTAAACTTGCAAAAACATAGAAAAACGCTGTTTTGAACTATTCAAACTAACAAATTCATGTTTCTTTCGTGTGAAACGGCGATTTATGAGAAATGACGATAAAATTGCTGTTTTAAACTTGCAAAAACATAGAAAAACGCTGTTTTGAACTATTTAAACTGACAAATTCATGTTCCTTACGTGTGAAACGGCGATTTATGAGAAATGACGATAAAATTGCTGTTTTAAACTTGCAAAAACATAGAAAAACGCTGTTTTGAACTATTCAAACTGACAAATTCATGTTTCTTTCGTGCGAAACGGCGATTTATGAGAAATGACGATAAAATTGCTGTTTTAAACTTGCAAAAACATAGGTTAAACGCTGTTTTGCCTATTCAAACTGACAAATTCATGTTTCTTTCGTGTGAAACGGCGATTTATGAGAAATGACGATAAAATTGCTGTTTTAAACTTGCAAAAACATAGAAAAAACGCTGTTTTGAACTATTTAAACTGACAAATTCATGTTCCTTACGTGTGAAACGGCGATTTATGAGAAATGACGATAAAATTGCTGTTTTAAACTTGCAAAAACATAGAAAAACGCTGTTTTGAACTATTCAAACTAACAAATTCATGTTTCTTTCGTGTGAAACGGCGATTTATGAGAAATGACGATAAAATTGCTGTTTTAAACTTGCAAAAACATAGAAAAACGCTGTTTTGAACTACTCAAACTGACAAATTCATGTTTCTTCCGTGCGAAACGGCGATTTATGAGAAATGACGATAAAATTGCTGTTTTAAACTTGCAAAAACATAGAAAAACGCTGTTTTGAACTATTCAAACTGACAAATTCATGTTTCTTTCGTGCGAAACGGCGATTTATGAGAAATGACGATAAAATTGCTGTTTTAAACTTGCAAAAACATAGGTTAAACGCTGTTTTGAACTATTCAAACTGACAAATTCATGTTTCTTTCGTGTGAAACGGCGATTTATGAGAAATGACGATAAAATTGCTGTTTTAAACTTGCAAAAACATAGAAAAACGCTGTTTTGAACTACTCAAACTGACAAATTCATGTTTCTTCCGTGCGAAACGGCGATTTATGAGAAATGACGATAAAATTGCTGTTTTAAACTTGCAAAAACATAGAAAAACGCTGTTTTGAACTATTCAAACTAACAAATTCATGTTTCTTTCGTGTGAAACGGCGATTTATGAGAAATGACGATAAAATTGCTGTTTTAAACTTGCAAAAACATAGAAAAACGCTGTTTTGAACTATTTAAACTGACAAATTCATGTTCCTTACGTGTGAAACGGCGATTTATGAGAAATGACGATAAAATTGCTGTTTTAAACTTGCAAAAACATAGAAAAACGCTGTTTTGAACTATTCAAACTGACAAATTCATGTTTCTTTCGTGCGAAACGGCGATTTATGAGAAATGACGATAAAATTGCTGTTTTAAACTTGCAAAAACATAGGTTAAACGCTGTTTTGCTATTCAAACTGACAAATTCATGTTTCTTTCGTGTGAAACGGCGATTTATGAGAAATGACGATAAAATTGCTGTTTTAAACTTGCAAAAACATAGAAAAACGCTGTTTTGAACTATTTAAACTGACAAATTCATGTTCCTTACGTGTGAAACGGCGATTTATGAGAAATGACGATAAAATTGCTGTTTTAAACTTGCAAAAACATAGAAAAACGCTGTTTTGAACTATTCAAACTAACAAATTCATGTTTCTTTCGTGTGAAACGGCGATTTATGAGAAATGACGATAAAATTGCTGTTTTAAACTTGCAAAAACATAGAAAAACGCTGTTTTGAACTATTTAAACTGACAAATTCATGTTCCTTACGTGTGAAACGGCGATTTATGAGAAATGACGATAAAATTGCTGTTTTAAACTTGCAAAAACATAGAAAAACGCTGTTTTGAACTATTCAAACTGACAAATTCATGTTTCTTTCGTGTGAAACGGCGATTTATGAGAAATGACGATAAAATTGCTGTTTTAAACTTGCAAAAACATAGAAAAACGCTGTTTTGAACTACTCAAACTGACAAATTCATGTTTCTTCCGTGCGAAACGGCGATTTATGAGAAATGACGATAAAATTGCTGTTTTAAACTTGCAAAAACATAGAAAAACGCTGTTTTGAACTATTCAAACTAACAAATTCATGTTTCTTTCGTGTGAAACGGCGATTTATGAGAAATGACGATAAAAATTGCTGTTTTAAACTTGCAAAAACATAGAAAAACGCTGTTTTGAACTATTTAAACTGACAAATTCATGTTCCTTACGTGTGAAACGGCGATTTATGAGAAATGACGATAAAATTGCTGTTTTAAACTTGCAAAAACATAGAAAAAACGCTGTTTTGAACTATTCAAACTGACAAATTCATGTTTCTTTCGTGCG